>JAQFVV010000567.1:0-274507 GCA_028023455.1 Epiperipatus broadwayi | reverse complement strand
TACCTTCTATATCTATTACATCTTCCAAATTGCCCAGAATCTTAAATGAAGAAGTGAGACATGCAATTAAATGTATGAAGAAAGGAAAGCCTCCAGGTAATGATGGAATTATAATTGATATATTAAAAGAAGCAGGTGAAGAAATAGAAATTTTTTTAGCAAAGTTATATAACAAATGTCTAAATGATAAAGATGTACCGGATGATTGGAAGAATGCAGTAATAATATTAATATTTAAAAAAGGTGATAAAGAAGATATTAGAAATTACAGACCTATCAGCCTTTTATCAGTTTTATATTAAACTTTTACCAAGATAATTACTACTCGTCTACAGAGAACATTGGATTTCCACCAACCAAGAGAACAAGCCGGATTTAAAAGTGGTTTTAGTACAGTAGATCATATCCAGGTATTGAGAGAAGTTATAGAAAGGACAAATAAATATGAGTTGCCATTATGCTTAGGATTTGTAGATTATGAAAAGGCATTTGATTCTATAAACATTTCTTCAGTGATTAAAGCATTAGATCATCAAGGTATAGATCCAGGATATTGTCATATTTTAAAGAATATTTATAAAAATGCAACAGCAACAATTAGATTACATAATGACACTGGGAAAGTCAACATTGAGAAAGGTGTAAGACAAGGTGACTCCATATCTCCAAAACTTTTTACAGCAGTGCTGCATGAAGTATTTTGTGGATTAAAATGGGAAACTAAAGGAGTGAAAGTAAATGGTGATTATTTAAGTCATTTAGATTTCGCAGATGATGTAGTTGTTTTTGAAAATAATGCTTCAGATCTGCAGGAAATGTTGCAGGAATTATCAGATGAAAATAGGAAAGTAGGACTAAAGATAAATGTTAAAAAGACTAAAGTAATGTTTAATCGATTTGCTCAAAATACGAAAATAAAGATTGATTATGATGAATTAGAAGAAGTTAACAGTTACAAATACCTTGGTCAGGTTATTAATACAGATGGAAACATAATGGAGGAAATTAATCATAGAATTAAACTTGGTTGGAGTGCTTTTGGTAGAAATAACTTGATACTAAAAGAAAATATGCCTATGTGTTTGAAAAGGAAGGTTTTTAACAAATGTGTTTTACCAGTTCTTACTTATGGATCTGAGACTTGGACACTTAATAGAAGAGCAATTCAGAGACTTCAGACCACTTAAAGAAGTATGGAGAGATGTATGTTGGGAGTAACAAGAAGAGATCATAAACACAATGTATGGGTAAGAGAACAAACAGGTGTTACTGACCTCATTGAAAAAATTAAAAGATTGAAGTGGAGTTGGGCTGGACATATTGTTAGAAGAGATGATAATAGATGGCCAATTGAAATTTTAAACTGGATTCCAAGAGATTGTAAAAGACCCAGAAAGACACCACATGTGAGATGGATGGATGAAATAAGAAAGTGTTCAGGGGTGATGTGGAGAAGAGAAGCTAAAGATCAGAGAAGATGGATTAAACTTGGAGAGACCTTCATCCTGCAGTGGATTGATAATGGTTGATAATGATGATGATGATATATATATATATCATAATGGTCAGGCAATTTCTCTCACTCTATCTGCCATACAGGGCACAAACAGGTCTTTTGAACCTGGAAAATTTATATTGTAGGCAGATACTTCTTAAGATTCCATTTTACTTCGACTGATATGCCCCAGTCACTAGCTCAAGGAATAGCTGAGATTTAATGATATAAATTCTTAAACATATTTTTAATAAAGGAAAAAATAATAATTTAAGCCACTGCAGTAATAATCACACCCATGCGCGCACACACACACATATATATATATATATTCTAACCCAATATATTTATTAATTATATAGTTTATTTTAGTTTATTTATTTTATTTCTAACCCAATATATTTATTAGTTTATTTGCACCCAGGACACTACTTTTTCAGGTTGTGTTCAAGGCAACCAAAATAAAGCAACATATCCCTTAATTTTCCAATATGATCTAAAATACTTTTCATATAATACAATTGTGCATTCAATTCTCTTAAGCCATGCCACGATTGTAATAACAACAATAATTGATCACTTATTAATTTAAAGAATAATTATAATAATATTAATCTCAGGGTTCTTTGTTTCATGTAAGGAAATGCTCGGCAGTATTGTGTTGTCGCATATGACTGGCATTCTGGTCGGCTATAGGAAACATTTATTTTACTTAAATTCAATGTGTCTTCATCTCTCATATCCACTGCTATATTATTTAAAGAGATGATAATTCTATTCAATAATGACGTATAATTTTGAATAACACAGCCCTTTTTTTTTTTTTTCAGAATCTCAGTCAGAATAATAAAAAGACAAGGGTGCTTTTTGTGTCCTTCCATCATCCATGACAACACAATAATATAACTAAGATTTATTACTTAGACAATTTAACTAAATGGGAATGGAATAATGTGCAACCAAAGTTAATGGTTTGGGAATAAATTCATTTTTTTTTTTACACAAAGGTGAATGTTTAGTCTTAAGTTTTCAACTCCATAAATAATTATCATTAAACTAAAATATAATGACATATTCCGATCTGCTTAACTTTATTTATCTGGTATATTAAGTTTTTAAGAATTTGGAATGATTTCGGACTCAAGAAAAGGTTTTGCAAATATTGTGCAAACACTTATATTTAGCATATAAAAACAAAAAAAATGAATCTACAACAAATTTTAACAAGACTATAATTTATTATTATCACAACAAAAAAATATATGAACATTTATTCAATAATCCCATAGTAATACAAAAATATAAAATATAACTGACATTAATCTGTATACTCTTTTGGTTATGGACTAGAGGTTACTACTTCTCCTGTATGCAATCATATGGATTGATTAACTAAAAGTACATTTCATTACCAATACATTGTTTATTAAATTTTGGTAACCTTGTAGAAGCTTTTATTCAAAATTATTGACTAACTTTTTTTTTTTTTTTTGTTTGTTTTTTTTTTTTTAAAATGATTAATCCCATCGTATGCAATACGCAAAATATTAAATTTATTTCTAATACATTTACTTTATTTATGGTCTTTAATGGGATAACCTATTCTAATTATAGGCCAGTTATCAGAAGTTACACTTACCATCTTACATTGAACTTAATGCTAACTTAAGTTATGATACAAATTTTATTCATACGTATAATTTTAAATATGAGTATTATTTAATTACTAACCAGAATTAAATATTGCATTTGAATATTCCTTCAGTAAATAAGCGTTTTAAATTACGCAATTTTAATTACTTTCTCCATTGATTTACTTGTCAAATACTAGCAATATTTAGCAGCACAATACAGATATTGATCCTAGTTACTAACGCACTATTTATACTAAAGTGGATCTTGAGGAACTAACACCTCCAATATAACCTTTATCTTGCCCGAACTTTCAAAATTAAGCACAATAATCAACACCTTCCATGGTGGAGCTATCTTTATTTTCACATGAGGAATATGGAATAACCACGAAGGTTTGTAAAGTAATCTACTACATTAAAATATTTTGGTGGTTTCTTGCCTCTTACTTGGGCATACAACGAACACACACCAAATACAATCCTCTCCTGGGATTTAAACGAATGAAACATACTAAATGCTAGATAAATTCTTGATCGTCCTATCTATGAGAATCGATCACTTGGGCTATAAACATACCCAAACATTATATTTAAAATCTTCCTCTCATGGAAAAACAAAGCTTTTGGGGAGATCATTTTTCATCCCACAAAGTAAATACATTATAATTATTACCTATGCGAATATTAAGCATATACCAATGCTATATCTGGGCAGGATAAGTAAATACACTGATTATAATAAACTTATGTTACCGTGTATACTTTGATCAACATCTGAAATCAATGGACATCATAGAATAAAAATATAATAATTTTAATTTTAATAAAGGAACATTCAAAAATAGTTGGTAGCATACTATCTTAAACTAAATAAAGTGGATGTGTTATTTAAGAATAATTAGGAATAAATTCCTCAATTAATACAGTATAAATTCGTTTCAAAACTTTAACAAGAAATATTTTGTTATAGCATTTTTTTTTTTTAGTTACTTCTGATAATTTTCAATATTTATTTTACCCCTTAAATATCTAAATATTTTTCTTTTACGTATCTAACATACAAAATTTCTACCTACAATTGTATGTAATAATTAAAACATATTTTATAGATTTTTTCTTTCGTGTTAAATATCAACTTAACCTATAATAATTATATTAAAACATACCTTTGTCATTACAAGGCTATTAAATATCACTTGACCATACAGACTTTAACCTATGTGATATAACAAAAAAATACATATCATTTATAACTTAGTTTTAAACAATCATTAATTAACAAGTGCATACTCTCTCATTAGAAAATGTTTTTCTGTTGAGCAATTGGTCCAGGTGAAGAGCTTTATCCAGTCATATTTCACGAAGCAAGTTTAAAAACAATAAACGCATGGTATTATTTCCTTTAAATAAAAGTTTTCTCTTATTTTGTGCGTTTAATAAATTAGGTAAAGAAACATATAGCAGAATTGAAGATTAATTCTTACTTGAATTAAACTACTACAATTTTGGGATCCAAGAAAAAAATAGACTTCTAACATAGACGAATATTTGAATATAGACGATAAACATACACAATATTTTTTTTTTATTGACGATACGTATACTTATTAGCTAGCTTACTTATGGACGAAAATGCGCAATTTTTCCGAGATTATTCTGATAATAACTGCAGCTGATTTACATGTATAGGAAGTTTTAATAACTCCAACTGATGTGTAATATAATATATCATTTATTTTTATCATTAAGTCACTAAGATATTTGGTTTTGTTCATACTTTAGGAATTATAAATTTTTTTAACGGTAACTTCTCTGTAAGAATTCCCCTATATAACTTTTCCTATATTTACTCTGAGAAAGTTTATATATTTTTTTTTTAAAAAAATATACAGGTGCATAATTTAATCTTATTTATCATTATTATTATTTCCAGACAATTCTTGGTGAATAAAACATATTTTAACGTATGTAACTACATTACTTGTAAAGGCAGACAATATTGAGAAAGAGCGCGAAAATGTTTCTAGTTGATTTTCCTTGGTTTCAAAATATTTCTTTCAATTATTTTTTTTTTTTTCTATACCAAGAAAATATCAATAAATGACATAAAGTTAATAAATAATTATTTCTCACTTGGAAATCATTTATCTTCCTTAATTTAGACATAATAACACTTTTCATGATTCCCTTAGTTAATTCTGTCATTTTTGAACTTTAGCGCGAGACAATAAACTTTTAAGTATAAAAGGTCTTTAAATAGGTAGATGGCAAAGAAAATCAGGATATCTTATCAAAAAAATTTAGCCACACATTATATTATTAAAATTTTACTTTGATTACATTTATTTCTGCAAAATAAAATGAAAAAATTGAGTTACCAAATTTCAGCACTGTTCCTTCCTTGAAAACTAAAAGCAGACTATTTTTTTCAAAAAAAAATGATCTTGATTATGAAATTGGTTGTTTCATTTTGTTGTTGTTTTTTTTTTTTTTACTTTAGCGACCTCTTCCAGAAAAATAATCATTTGATTATAACATAAACAAAAGAAAGGAAAAACCTATTACAATCATATAGTTTTAGTATTATTTACCTGGATTACAAAGTAATTTGACAATATAAAAAAAATAATAATAAATACATTAAATTAACAATCAGTGATGTATAATTCTTTAAACATTATTTTTTTCTTTTTTTTTTTTTTTAATTTTTTTTTTTTTTTTACAAAAAGAAATTACCAGAAGTTATTGTGCTTTATGATAAGACACTCATCCACTCCCCTCTCTACCCATCCAAAATCAATTACTGTTTAGCTTTTATACCATATTAATTTGCTCTAATTATTAATATCTAAATATTAAATTATTCATGTTCTCTCTTTAAAAATGACATTGAGTTATTAAATCTATTAGTTATTCACCCAAAACATGCCAAAGTGAGTGAATAGCATACTTTATTAATCAATTATTACTATTGTTATTTTATCTTTTTATTTCTTTAAAGAATAGCATTGTTTTCCTGCAGAAATAATGCCAAGTAAACCAAGTGTCAATAACACTAGGTTACAATATATATATATATATATATTGTATATATCGATATATTATATATATATATATATATATATATATATATATATATTGTGCCCTTTTGTATGGGTCTCCATAAATTGTTGTATCCATCTAATTAAAAAATTTTAAATTTAAGATATATTTAGCTATATGATTTTAATTTTGTTTATAACAATCTTTTTAAAAGTGTAATTAAAGTAATTCATGAGTGTTTGATATGTGAAAATTGTGCTGATGTTTGAGAGAGACATTTCAATGGGAATGATAATAGTATATGGTTGGGAAAACTGGCCATAAGCAATACTGCATTAATAAATTTAATAAATAAATGTTTAAAGTTAAAGTTTTAAAAGACAAGTTAAAATTAAATGCATATATTTATTGTTGATAAAAAGTTAATATTTAATAAATGAATATAAATATTTTAATTATTAGTAATACATAATAGAAGAATTAATGTTGGATTTTAATAATATCGAATTATTATTTTAAAGTTGTTATAAGATATTATTTATTTTTAAAAAATATTTATTTTTAAAAAATGTATTGTTAGTTTATTTTTAGATTATTACAAGCGTCTGTAGCTCTGTTGTAAAAAAAACAGATGTTAATTAAAATACGTACACACATGCTTGGAAGTTTTTTTTAGTAAAGTTGCAAAACTATTTTAAAAATTCTGTTATAAAATTTATAAATATTATTTTGGCTATCATGAGATAAAAGTAAAAATAATTAATGTGAAACATTAAATCTGATTTTTAAAATACTGCTTAAAAGCATAACGAATAAAAATAGACTTAGTTTGTTTATAAAAATAATTTTATAAAAGTTAAACGTAAAATTGAGTAAGAAAGAATATTTTTAAAAAATGTTTAATAGATTTAAATAAATGATAAGGATTAATTTAAGAATTTAATAATGTGATAAATAATAAATATTAAAAAGTCATTATTTATTTTTAATTCTGTCTTGTTGGTGAAATATGTAAATAAGCTAGCAAGTCAATTGTTTAATTCACCAATCAAGTGGGAGTTTTCTTCCGGTATAAAACCAAGGTTCAATTGTTAGGGGGTGACTTGTGATTGAAATTCTTAAAGTAAAAGGTGCTATTAAAAATAGCTAAGTGATTATAGACGCTCTTAAAATCGTTTTAAAATTATAAGAGAGTAGTTTTAAAAATAATTTATAAAAGTTACCGATGAATATGCAGTGTTAATTTATTGTAATTCCCTATTGATCGTTTCCTATTAATGCTCAATTTACTATCAAATGATCATGAGAACATCGTATAAGGATAAAATGTATTGGAGACTTTATGCTGAAAATTTGACAAACGCTGGATTGTCTAGCAGAGTTATTAGATGCTTAACAATAATACGTTGGACTTTGTATAAATTTAAAAGCTAATGGTAGTTAATTTTTATAAAATAGATATTTAAAAAAATGAGAAATACTTCTTTATGAAGCAAGTATTTGTAAATTCTAAATTTAAAATATATCTTGGTAAAGATATAATATGTAACAGTAATTGTATAAATATTTGCCTTGTTAAGTCTTTATGGTATAAAAGACTAAATTCTGACAATTTTAAAAGGCAAATAAATTGGAGATGTAATAAGTAAAGAAATACTTATAAGTCAAATTATGATATTATTAAAGTCTAAACGCTGGTCGTATAGAAGACTCTAAAAATAATCTTACCTAATATCTGTTACGGAATGCGCAAATCAATTACATGTGGATATCCAAGTAAAGTTAGAAAATAATTAAACAAGAACTTATAAATTATAAACTAATGCTAAAAGATAATAACTTTGAAATAATTTTCCTATAAAGAAGAGAATATGGATCCTATAAATTATTTTAATTTTATTTTTGTTTTCTGATGGAACTGACTTTTATTTTTTATTTATTTTTTTTAAAAAAAGAACGTTTTCATTTTTATCATAAAAACTTTTAAAGAACACGTGATGTACCGGAAAAGGAAGTAATGTTTAGTGAAAATTTGTGCCTAGGAAAAAGAACAATGACAACTGGATGAAAACACCGTTGGATGTTATGTAACATTTTTATTTATTAACTAACATAAATATTTCATTAATTATTGATTTATTAAAGATAGGAAAGGTACATTTACATTTTTTTTAAATAATAACTAAATACTAATATAACCTTTTATTGCATAAAGTTTATTTTATAATTATACAACACGTAATATTTTAAAGAATAATTGTTGAGTGTAAATGTGAAATTATTTTGTAAAACTGGAATCCTGGAGGACATCATATGACGGACTGTACATTGAAGTATCATTTATGGTAAAAATTGTGTAATAATAATAATAATTTGATGTATTTACTATGTTTTCTTTAGATCAACCAAATGTTATATGATTATTGAATGAATGTATTAATGTTTAAATAATATACACGCACAAGATTAATAATAGCAGTTTTATTTTAATATGCATATTTTAAATTGATGATATAAATTTAGTATAACGTAATATGAGAACCTAGAAATAATTATATGATTCTTTCGTGAATAAATTTTAATGTTTCTGTTCCAATATTAGAAATCAGATTTATTATACTAGTGTAAGTTATTTATTTTTTCTTTTAAAGTTAGTAAGAAGTATATAAGGTCTATATTTTATTTTATTTTTATTAGATGAGTTACGTTAATTTTACATAGAAATTTATATTTTTGATTGAAGGCTTATTGTAAATAGATGATGAGGTATAGGAGTGTTTGGATCGTTATTATTTTTTGTTTTAAAATTGGTCATTTGTTTTTTACTGAATTTAAATAAAGTTAAAATGACTTTTGTAGATAGAAGTTTTATTAGGAAGGAAATAGGAATAACAAGTAAAAGTGTAATAATTAAAATAGAAAAGAATCATAGAATTTTATTTGATATAATACTTGATAAATTTGAAATTGTTGAATAAATATTTATTTTTTTAAAAGTACATATACGTATTGCATATTTTAATAAGACATGTAGTATGACATTATATCGGAATGAAATAAACAATGATAGTCAATAATTGTTATTATACTACAAAGTTATATCAGTTGATACATTAATTAATATTTGAGTCATACTGATAATAAATGTAATACAGCCTTATACATTATAATATAAATAACAGTAGGACTTATGTGAAATAGCATTTTTAATTATTAAAGTTTGTTTATTTACATACATGCTACATGAATGATATCTTACATAAAATCTTTTCTTATATTAATTGATAATAAGTAATGTTTATGTAAATTAAAGTCATAAACTTAATTGAATTTTATTAATAAAACATTCTCTGAAATGTATAAATTATCTACTTATAGTTATGGAAATAATAACAGTGTAAAAATCTTGTATTATTATTTTTTTTCTTATTTTTATTTTCTTTAGTTCCATTTAAATGCAAATAGTGTAAATAAATTATTTGTTAAAGTTGATGTAAATAAATTTGTTAAGTTGTTTTAAAAGATGTGTTGAATTCATTATTTTACACCACTGCATTTGACAACAGATAATTTGAATGAACATAATATTTGCACAATATGAATTTATTATTTTATTATTTGAGAAAGAAACACAATATTTTCTTAATATAATTTATAGAGATTGATTGACATTAGCATATGATATTACAATGGTCATAAAGTAATTATAATGCACAGTATAAGAGTATAATACTATTTATTGCCACAGATTGTTAAATTATAAGATTTTGGTATATTTTAAAATTAAGATACTATATGGAAATGAAAGACATGTATATGATTTACTTATTTTCTTAGTGATTAAAAGTATAATCCAATAGATAAGATTAAGATATACCCTAAAGATTATTATTGTTAGTGATTATTATTAGAATAAGTTAGGTGTATTTAGGTTTGATATTAAATCCCTTATCATTCCTATCTACATGAATTATTATTACTTTAAGATAATTAGAAGAACCTGAGATCATTTTAATTATATTTCTTTAACAATAAATTGAGATTTATTTATCTATTATTATTAGAGATAATTCATTTATAAAAGTCATAAGAGTGCTGTAGAGTTAGGAATGAGATAATGAAGAAGTAATAGTATTCTTATGCCATTGAGACAGTGTCTTGGAGAGACATTGACTCAATGTAAATCTGATTACCAATTGTAACTTCACTTCACAGTCTCATGATTTTATTAAATATTTATTTAATTAGTACATAATATTGAACTATATTAATTTTTGATAAGTTTGTAATAAATCTGATAAGTTATAATATTATAAAAATATATTAAAGATAGTTGTACATATTTTAGCCGAGCATAATGATTTGATTGAGCTAGTCATATTTTAATTATATCATATATCGAGAAGTGAGGGTACAATATATATATATATATATATATATATTATAACACCCACCGACATAATATAAACCGCCATTGTTGGCTTTAACCCGAAGCTTCGAATAAAGATATTTGTGAGCATGGTTTGATCCCATCTCACGCGCCAATCTTACCCGTAGATAAGAATTATCTCATCGAAAACGTAAATAAGGGTTCTGGTATGTATATCTGTTATGGTAGTGCACCGAACCAGCTCAATCTCAGGGTTTGGGGACGATAGTCTAACTAGAGAACAAAGCTAAAACAAAACTAACTACGCCTTACATGTCTATTATTATATGCGATAGCTTATTGGATAAAATCCATTAATCTAACCCAGATCTTATCGGGGTTTATCCTATTCATGACCATACCCATTACCAATAAATCCCATTTATACGCGCATATAAATATCAATATTCAAGTGCACAGCCCATTTATTCTGATCCACACACATATATATAATTCATACACGCATCAAAATAGTACAAATATATATATCAGAGCTGTTTATTTAATGTTGTCATTTATTTAATTTTAAAAGAGACTTAATATAGTAATTAATATTGAGGTAACACTAGTTTCTTTATTAAGATACATTCACTGAACATATATTTTGTGCCACGTCACTTTACCTTAGTTCACGCGATCAAAGACAAGTCCGCATTTATACCTTGCCAAGAAAACTGGTCTGGTAGATATAACGGAAGGCAAATAGTTCCAATGGGGTGTATCGAATAGCATATCCCAGAGGTGGAGTAGTTGATTCACTCGCTTTGCAAAAAGGTCCAAATTTTCAAAGATCTTTCATCACCGTTTCTTTGATGAAACAAAATTTCTTTATTTATTAACGCAGTTCGTAAGTCTGCTTCAGGTGAGTTTCACGATGAGTGTCCACTGGGCCGATTAACGAAACCCGCACTATAGAATTACCCCGACATTTTGGGTAGAAAAAAATATTAAAACTTCTTAAGAAATATTTTACACGTCCTCCTAATCTGGAGTTTAAGCCGCGTCTCCCTCTTTCTTTTTTTTTTTATATCCACTCGAGCACAACAAAAAGTTCTTTTGTTTTCACCTTTAACTTTTCAAAATCTCTCTGCGTATCTGTACGCCACTGACCAGTTCTTCCATTGTTCTTCAAAAAAAAATACCCACCTGACCAGTTTTCAGACTTCCCGACGCCAGTTATTAACTAAACTGCCTACAGCAATTAACTCATTTCTATTTCGGTCCTCATATGTTCAAGAGATTACTCAACAAAAGAAAACACGTGTTACCGACAATATTATTAAAACAAAAAAAAACTTACGGATAAAATATATCGAATAATCAATTACTTTATACAGCTCTACATATATAATTGATTGTAACCATCACCGATACTACATACGTATATTGTACACTCGCACATACACTATATTTACATATACCTACACACATAACTTTTGCACTCCTTGTAACAGGGTTCGAATGACCATTTACATATATATTTTTTCTTTTTTTGTTTATACATAGTCGCTCCACATTAACACTAGCAATTAGTAATATATCACATACGCGCGTATTCGAACCCGTTTGTTACTATATATATATATTATAACAGTTGGGGAGAATTGAAGCTTGCAGTCTTACCATATCTGCACTACAAGGTTCCCATCTAGGCATTTGAATCTAGAAAATTTATAGAGTAGGAAGATATGCGCTGTTAAACTTTTATATATGTATTTTTCTCTGACCATTAGCCCAAGTCATTAGCTCAGTGGAGATGCAGAGATAATAATATATAACTTGTTTAATTTGTATCTTAAATATAAAAATAATAAAAGCCACTGCCAGTAATTAACACACAAACAACATTTATTTACACATATATATAATCATTTTAAAATTTGAGGAATAACATTTGTTATTTTAGATTTTAATATTCTTTAATTTAAATTATTATTTTAAATTTTAAAATCATCCACACAGAAGAATTTTATATTTATTTTAAGATTGTCGAGTATGAATAAACTACATAGATTTGCATTTGAAAAGAAAATATTCTATCCTTATTTAACTTAGGCCAAAAGTTCACAGTCAAACCGGCATCAGTCCATCTGATACATTGATGTATTCAATGTAGCATGAAAATATGACAGCACAAAAAATACCGTATTGTCAGGAATGTACATCTGAACAGCATTGTTAGAGAAGACAATAAAAAAAACTCCATAGGAAGAGACTGCATCTTCCATCTTACTATCCCATTCCATAGGCAAACAGGGGGTGTGCAGCGTATACTGTGATTCTGCATATAGTGAATCTTGTACTACATATACTAATTACACCAATATATCCAATCCATTGACATAATTTAACTATGAAACAAATAATCTCAGATTACCCTCCCCTAATTAATATAATTTTACAAATCTATATAGCCATTCACGCCCGACTTAAGTTTAACATTTATATAATTTCACACAGATGAATTTTATGAAAGTTTTTTTTTTAATGTTGAGTATAGATCGACTACATAGATTACATGCTCAAAAACATTTCAAAATAAACATAAATGATCAAAATATAAAGTCATTGATGTAATTGCAGAGGGAATTCACAAGAAACCCAATAGCATTCATTATAAGGTGCCACATTGACACCAATAACCTAAAAGACATCTGAATAAATACATTTTAGATATTCAACCTAAGATATCATTATTTACCGAATGTCTATATATTTTAATCAAATATAAAAACAAAAACATAGTTAAACGTGAATGAATCTATGCAAGTGTCTATGCCCAACTTAAATTTAATGCATTTAGTAATTTATACAATATTAATAAAAAAAATAAAAATGGAAATGATTTTTAGCAAAGTTAAATATTTAAAATTTAAACATTAATTATCAATTTGAAAATTTGAAAGTCAGATAAGAGTTCATTTTATAATTTAGGCTCTGAATGTTAAAAGTTTGAACGAAAGTTCTTAATTATTTTTACATTTTGTAGTTTATGTATTACAGTAGAAGAAATCCTGGTTCCTGCTGCCAATTCCTGCAAAGATGTTCATGGAAGACTGGTCTGTTGTTCTGGAGGTGGCTTTAGCTGGTTCAATCCTGGTATTACAGTCGCTTCATTTTTAAATAAGTGAGAGAGGGTGACAAGTGTGTCTTATCATGCCTCTCACAAAATCAAGTTGGAATTCAGGAACTGTTTTAATTTGAATTGTTTTCCTTTTATAATGATCCTCTGGACTCAACGAACAAGACGTCACTAATCCTAGTCTCTTTTTGGTCCATGCTGAGGCTTGGTGCTTCCATTGGTCAAGATAATTCTTTTGTTCTCTTATCTATATCTTTAAACTGATCTTTTTTCTATAAGAGCCCCAAGGGCTAGTTTGCTTTTCAATTAATTTATAAAACAATCATTTCCATTTACAAAAATATTTTATCTTTTTCTTATACTTTTTTCTAAAAAAGTACGTTCAAATACCTTTTTTTTTTAATTTAAAAAAGAAATAATTTTTAAAGTTTTGCATCTGTGCAAATATATATATATATTGAACAACACTTTAATTTTTTTAGCTTTTAGTTTCTAATAAATTTATTTTTCATTTTAAATTAATGTAACGGCATATTTATATACCGTTACATATCAGTAAACTTCCTCAAAAAATAAAAACATTAAAATAAAAAAAAGAATTTACTTAGTGTTAGTAATTATGTTACACAAATTGATTATATATAAAAATTTCAAAAGGACAAAACTTTTTTTTAAAAGACAAAACAGTAATTACACACAAATATAATGATAAAAAAAATTGTTGACTGTTGATTCCTTTCTACCAGCTATATATATATATATATATATATAGCTATAATTTATTTCTCAAATATATATATATATATATATATATATATATATAAATTTGAGAAATAAATTATTTAACATTGCTTTAGTTTTTATTATTATTTTATAATTTAATATACTGTTATCTCTTGTAATATTTAAATCTAAATATTTAATATTTTTGTCCTGTTCCTTTTCAATAATCCATTTCAAGCCATTTAACTTATTTAATTCCTCTACAAGAAAATTTATAGTATTATTATTTGCACAAACAAAAACATCATCCACATATCTTTTGTAAATTTTACTATCTCCAAAAGTACACATATTTAAAATACTACTCTTATATGTAGATAAAACAAAATTGCAAACGCGTGCAACTACAGGCAGACCTATGGGCCAAACTTTAGACATTTTATAATATTGACCTTCAAAAGATGCCACAATGTTATCATTAAAAAATGTTAAAGAATCAACAATAAACTTTATTATATATTTACAAATACTTTTACTTTTTAATATATGTTCAATTATTTTTATGGAATTCATTCTGTCAATAGATCCATACATTTCTGCTCCATCCAATGAAGCAATAACATCATTCTCATCAATCACTAAATTTTTAATACTATTTACAAAGTCAAACGATGAAGCAATAATATTTTCTCCAAATCCTAAAAAAATCTTGTAAAAGCTTACCAAGATATTTAGAAGTCTGATACATGAATGAACCAATAAAATCTATCATCACTTGCAAAGGATTACCTTCTTTATGTAATTTTATGTTTGCAAAAATAATAATAAGATATATTTGATTGACAAATACATTTTAAATTATGGAGCTAAATACATCGGTGGTAATTGGAATGATTATAATTGGGAATTAATTGCAGCTGTTCAAAATTCATTTGATATGATTCCTGGAAATGATCATTTTACTGAAGATATCATTAAGAAAATTAATTGTAATAAATTTAATACAATACTTTATGATAAATCATGGAAATTGGCTATTTTGGAATTTAAATGGAAATTGAAGAATGATAATATGATTTGTTTGAAAGAGGATAATGGGCTGCATATGTGTTTGATGATGAAATGTCAATATATTGATAAAGTTAAAGTCAAATGGAGAAACTTGGTTTCTTTTTGATTGAAGAATATAATATGGATGGTAAAAAAATAAAATTTATTAACAATATTTTAAAAAGTGCGAAAAATAAAATTTTAAGTAATAATGCATACTATATGATATATTCTTCTTGTGCTGTATGTCTTCATATTTTTTGCAAACATAAAATTACATAAAGAAGGTAATCCTTTGTAAGTTATGATAAATTTTAGTGGTTCATTCATGTATCAGACTTCTAAATATCTTGGTAAGCTTGTACAAGATTTTTTAGGATTTGGAGAAAATATTATTGCTTCATCGTTTGACTTTGTAAATAGTATTAAAAATTTGATGATTGATGAAAATGATGTTATTGCTTCATTGAATGTTACAGAAATGCATGGATCTATTGACAGAATGAATTCCATAAAAATAATTGAACATGCATTAAAAAATAAAATTATTTGTAAATATGTGATAAAGTTTATTGTTGATTCTTTAAAATTTTTTAATGATAACATTGTGGCATCTTTTGAAGGTAAATATTATAAAATGTCTAAAGGTTGGTCCTTGGGTCTGCCTGTAGTTGCACAAGTTTGCAATTTTGTTTTATCTACATACAAGAGTAGTATTTTAAATATGTGTACTTTTGGAGCTATTAAAATTTACAAAAGATATGTGGATGATGTTTTTGTTTGTGCAAATAATAATACTATAAATTTGCTTGTAGATGAATTAAATAAGTTAAATGGCTTGAAATGGACTATTGAAAAGGAACAGGACAAAATATTAAATATTTAGATTTAATGATTACAAGAGATAACAGTATATTAAATTATAAATTAATAATTAAGCCATTGCAAAAAAGGGGATATATAAATTGTAAATCAAAAGTACCAATGTTGCATAAGATGGCAAGTTTTAGATCTTTTTTGTTTTGGAATAAAAAATTATGTCATTACAAAAGTGATAAACGGAAAAATATTGAGATATTTGCCAAGGAATCGCTTGATGCTGGTTATAAAATGGAATAAATAAGCAATACTTTATGTCAATTTAAAAAAAAAAAACTATAATAATTTAAAGGAAATGAAGATTAATAGTAAACAATGGATATCTATTCCATTTATTTTAAATCCACAAGTGAAATTTTTTAGGGATATATAATAAGAATGTGTTTAATGTTTCATTCTATGTTCCAAACAATATTAATAAATTAGTCAAAAATTCTAAGGATGTTATACCTGTCAAGCAAAAAGTAATGTCATATATCAATTTTTGTGATTGTATGCTATCATATATAGGTTAATCTAGATGCACTATTGAGAAGAGATTGAGGGAGCATGAATTGTTATATAAATGTTCAAAAAGTAAAAATAATGGTGATTTAATTTCTCCTTCAGTTTTCTTTGATCATGAAAAAACATGTAAATATAAATTTAAATTTGATTTTGAAAATGTGAAAATTCTTCATGAAGAGAGAAACCATAATAAAAAAAAATTAAGGAGGCAATTTTTATAAATAGGAATAAAATGCATATAATAAATAGGCAATCGGCTAACATTAAAATATAAGATTAGTGGAATTTGAATTGATGACGTTTGCTTCCACTTTGTTTTCTTTTCTTATTTTGAATTTTAATGGCAGTTGAAACAGGTTCAAAAAATTAACCGAGAGTACTTTTGCAAATTTAAGGATTGTTTAGAATAGTTTGTTACCATTATTATTATTATTTTTATTGTAATTACAATTTTGTTTTAATTAACGGACATTTTATTTTTATATTATATATATATATAAAGAAAAAGAGAGAGATTGCAGAAATATAATATAAATGGAAATAAAACTATAACATTTTAAAAATGTATATAATGTTGAAAAATTTACACATTCATTTGTTACAAAAAAATTAAGTCAGATATCACATGACCTAATTTAATAAGCTTGTGTTTACAAATGTTATATATAGAGCTCACAAAACAAACTCTTAATAAGCTTTGTAGACATACCCCCAACCTTGGACCAGTTTCTGCTACTGGCATTCTCAGTGAAGAGCTAGGATATTCAATCATTTGATTAAAAATGAGGATGTGCTAGGATATTCAATCATTTGATTAAAAATACCAGGGCAAGCCCAGCACTTTATCTAAAACTATTCAGTAGAAACTCTAAAATTTTCAGACATCCATATGTCTTCCAATCCAGTTATCTAACTTAAAGAGCCATATAGAAGAGAACTAAGTTCAGATACATCATATATTAATAGCTTTAGCAATATAAAATCGCCAAAACCATCATAGCAAAAAATAAAATTACAAAAAAATCAAGTCATATGTCATATGATCTAATTTAATAATCTTGTGTTTAAAAATGCTATATATAGATCTCACAAAACAAACTCTTAATAAGCTTTGAAACCAGTCTGAGTTTGGGGTTATTATACAATGCTCATTAAGAGTTTGTTTTGTGAGCTCTATATATAACATTTGTAAACACATGCTTATTAAATTAGGTCATGTAACAACTGACTTGATTTTTTTTGTAATTTTAGTTTTTGCTATGATGACTTTGGCATTTTATATTGCTAAAGCTATTAATATATGGTGTATTAGAATGTAATTCAGTCCCATATGGCTATTTAAGTTAGATAGCTGGATTCCAAAACATATGGATGTCTGAAAATTTCAGAGTTTCTACTTAATAGTTATACATTAGATAAAGTGCTGGGTTTGTCCTGGTATTTTTAATCTAATGATTGAATACCCTAAACATCACTGAGGACACCAGTAGCAGAAACTAGTCTGATGTTGGGGGTATTCTATAAAGCTTGTTAAGAGTTCGTTTTGCGAACTCTATTGTAAAGGGTAGCTTACAATGCAAATATTCCTAACAAGATCGGCCTACGTATTGATCCCAATCCATTTGAAACTTGCATTAATAATGGGAAGATTATTTGTTTATTATTATTATATATATACATATACAACACATATATATTTATTTAGTTTGAATTAGGGAATGCACAGTAAATTATTATTTTATAATAAATTTAATACGACCAATATTTTAGAAAGTAATATTGTATATATATATATATATAAACTATTTGATTAATAAACTGTAATGAATATATATATATATATATTAAATTTAAAATTGAATATTAATTTATAGTCAAATGTTTAAGAGTTTTATTATTCCAGTCTCTGGTTTATTTAGTTGTCCTGACATTCCACAGTTTATAAACAATTATACATGCACACACATCTATTTTTCTTGTCATATAAAAGTTGTAAAGTAAAACAAATATAATAAATACTAGTTGTAACCTATATATAGATGCAGGAGTTGTTGCATGTATCTGTTCATATATGTTAAGGGAGTCAAAAGCAATATTCTCTCTGGGCTGGAATATTAGGGCATAACGGAATTGGAAAGGGGTGAAAGTGGATTAACTAACCTAAACTGCATTGATATTATTAAATAGGGATAGAGCTAGTCAATTAAAGTGCATGCATACATTGGTTAAGCATTTCATCAGGTTTTCATTAGCATTCTACCCAAAGACCCAAAGTCCGACCATAGTTAGATGCAACTTTTTCCCCTTCCAAGCCTGGTAGGTCTCTGCAGACTGTGTCATCAGGGGCAATAAATTAGGGCACATTAAGTCATAGTCTCCAAATTGCTACATCTGCATAGTATCACAGTCTGCAAGTTATATTCCCATCTGGTGTGTGGGCAAGTGCGAATCCAGGCAAAGTGGACCGTCCATTACACTATATTGTACCAATATCTTATCTATACATATAATAATTGTTGCCTAAAATTCTTGAAATAAACAAGCACATAAACAACATAAAATTTAAAATTGATAATGAATAATAAAATCAATTTGTTGCCCGTAAATAATTGAATTGGGGGCAAAGAAAAACATTTCATTTAAGATAATTAAAATTGTAAAAATTTAAAGAGTTTGTATTATTATTAGTTTAAAACAAAATCCAGTTAGTTAAAAAAAATCTATAAAAGTTTAAAGGGTTATTTGTTAAAAGTTTAATAAAAGAAGTTTGAAGAGTTTTTTGTGTTTTAAAAAAAAAGTTGCTAAAAAACAATTAATTCATAGTTTTATGGCGAAAGTTAAAAGTAATTGATTTTCAAATAATTAAAAAATATCTCTTTTCATTTAAGTTAAAGAAAAAGGAAATCTTAACTAAAACTTAATTTTAGAAATATATATTGTACCAGTCAAAAATGTATGTTCATCCAACAAGATTTAAAATCTAAGCAAAAGTTTCCTGAATCCAATCATGCCTGAGATACACAGGTAAGCAGCAATCATAAATTCTAACCTATTTGCCCATTCCCCGACCAGGTGCTACAACATTTTACATGAGAACTCAACTGGTGATGATGATGAGAGATTGAGTGAACCTGAGATATAAGTAAAAAAAGCATAAGATAAATATATTAATGAGATTCGAACAACTGGATTAAAGTTTAAAATATAAATATTTATTTGGATAAAATTCAAGATGAGTTTTATATATATATTGAACCGGATTGATGTCCGATTCAATGGTGTTATTACAAAAAAAAAATTATTAAACTTTTAATTTTTATTAAACGTTTAATGTTTAAATTGTACGTGTATCAAAATATTCACGTGTTTATATGTAAAATGGATCATTCTAATGTTTATTGATTTATTTTAAAATAGTTTTCTGATACTGCTTGTTTTTACTTTTTCTTAATCAATTAGATTAAAAACAGGCAAGCTTGCTAATTACATTCCTGTTGCTTTTGTATTAATCATTTTAAAGTTCATTCTAAAAGCAGAGATGTGATTTTATGTAGTTGTTTTCATTTCAATAATCCCTAGGTAGAATTCTTAGATTAGATTGAGCTGGAGATTAATATTTGCCCTACCTTAGACATAGAATTCAACAACAAGGAAAGTGTTTCACGGGAAATGTAAGAGGTATAAATAGTGCCACTAATTTGGAGTAGTTACTTATTCTTGACTAAACAAGCTGTTTCCCAAGTGAAACTCAGAATTCTTTTACCTACTTTGATTGCAGCCTGTTGAGATCCAGAGTTTTGGTAGCAGCAGACATTTAATTTCTTCAAAAAAAATTTGCAGATGTCAAATACTGTATGTGTTGTCATCATCAGAATGGCATGCTAACTTAACAAAGGATGGATCCCTAACTTCCAAATCTGCTCCAGTAATGCCATAAACTTCTAAAAGAAGCTGGAACCTCTTTACATCTACCTTGCCATTGTCAAAGAACCTGAAAATGAACTAGAATAATAGTGTGCAGTCTACTTGAAGAGTATGTTACCGTAAGGTAATATTTTCTTTTATTCTCCCTAGGATAAATTTTTTTTCATTAAATCTCCGCTCAATCTAATTATAAATCTGTATTCCTAAGCAATATTTAGCCTCATACTTAATATTTATTGTGTTTTCCTGTATTTTGTAGTGTGTCTTGGAATCTTAGTTTTAAGATTCCAAGTTTGCTTTCAATTTTTGTTTATTGGAGAGTGACGAGTGGGTTTTTCTATTTTTATGCCTAACTTTTACTGAATGCTTTAGCAGTTGTGTATATTTTAAATGCTTACCTGTAATTATTTTAGTAGCCCATAATTAATTTTAAATACTGTGTTTGTGCTTTTGCAAACCACCAAAATCTTTTGGCTGGCGACATTATTTTCCTAGTCTTCCGCAGGTAGGGATTTCATTTCTTAGTTTCAAGTGTTCCTAAAGTGGAAACTAGAATTGTTTTTTTTTTGCAATTTTATAAGTTGCCAGCAGAAAGATAATATTTATCCCTTTGTAAATTACAGGTGAGAGAGACTTTCATTCTGCTAAAGTATTTATAGCTTTCATATTTTCGTACTCGTGTGCACTCTCCGATAGATTTATTTTGTATTTACGTATAGCTTAAAAATTTATCAGAGCGTGTACTCAAAACTTGTGTCATAAATTTAATTCTTAATTATAATTATTTGTAATTCATTTTCTCTAATTGCTGGAGCAGATGTAACCATTTTTCTAATGATTTACTTGTCTCCTATTGAGACCTTTAATTATGATGCTTAGAGTAGTTTTTTGTCTATTGTTTGGTTGGGGATTCGCCAGTTTTAATTGTTTTCCTTTCATTTTAAATCATATTTTTCAGTTGTTCTTGAGGTAAATCAATCATCTTTATTTTAAATGTAATAATAGGTGCAGCTTCTACCGGCATATGACATTTGTGGGCCCAACACATTTTTCGGACCTTGAAAAGCTTGCCGGCACTGGTTTCATTGATTTGTTTCAAGAATGTATTGTTTAAATATCTGAATGGGAAAACCAATGTTTGGGTGAATCCTCTGCTGAATGAAATTGCTTCCTCCCTTATAATTTGTTATTAGAAAATCAGTAGGGCTGCCAGAGCATTGCATTTAGTCTTTCTGGTACATGCCTGAGCTAACCCTATTTCTTGTGTCATAAACATATACTTCACAATTTATTTTCTCTTAAATAAAAATTTTTTTTAATATGCTTAAACTTAATTTGGCTGACATTTGTCTTGGTGCTTTTATTTCTCAATTGTCTAAACAATTTTAAGATCTCTTGTTTCTCCCTGAGTTTAGTCGGTGCAAACTATCATCATCATCCATTATGATCACAGTAAATAAATTTTCCAGATACATAGTGATTTGGTGGCGCCCTCTGTGTCAGAATAAATTAAGGGTCCAGTGCAATATATATATATATAATCAACTTCACGCCTTTAAAATTTTATTTTCATTATAAGCATTTAACAAACTTGATTCAATTATTTATATTATAACAAATATTAATTTAGTGTGGCAGTTACAATAGTGAACGTATATTTAAAAATAGGCTTTTATTCAATGTTACAAAAATGGATTTATCTGAGTGTTTTGGTGGATGTATTATACATTTGAAAAAAATATATTTATAAGATACAATAGAGTTTTGCTGATTATACAATTTTAGTATGATGCCCTTAGCATTTGATACATAAGTTTATTTTTATTTAGAGACTTTATTTATAGCAATTAAAATAAGAATAAATTTTGACAATAAGTAGACTAAAACATTATTTATTTTACATTTTCGGCATTTAATGATAGAATATAGTGAAACTGTACAATTACAGGAATGGCTTATTTCAATAAAGAGGAGGGCAGCTTCATGCGAAGTTGGATTTAAACTCCAACGGAAAATATTACAAAGAGAAAAACATTTTATTATCACATATCATTACAATTTATTTTGCTAAACAGGCTAGAAAACTAACTATAAGAAATGGCAGTGCTAGCATAATATCAGCGAGAGGAAATGGCAAATTAGCCAGGACAAGGTCATTCACCAGTTTTTTAAAGGTGGTATATGCCAGCATTATGCTAGAGTAGCACAGAAAAAAAGGTAGGTAGGAAGTTTCTATAAGCCAGACCACAGTGCATTCATACAGAGCTTCATCTATTCTAACTTGCATGTTCTAGAAGTAGACGCAGACTTCTATCACAAATAAGAACATTAAATATGGGATGCTTTAAATCCCTGGAATGATGTACAGGCAAATCAAAGCAGTATATAAATATATACTTGGGGAAGAATGACAAACAAAGAGGATTATGATTCCCTGGAATGAAGTACAGGTGAATCAGATCAAAGCCCTATGTGGCTTATTAATAATTTAACATATGCCAGCAATGGTATCATAATAATATAAAGTCATTGAATTTAAATATTAAAGTAAAGCCTTAAATGGTTTAACAAATATGTAATGATATGTTAAAATAATGACCCATGTAAGCTAAAGTCATTTATCATAAGTTAAACTATAATTAATGAAATGTCCATTGCTCCCCCTTCTTGAATCAATATTTTAACATATTAAAGAAAAACTAAAATTCACATACTTAAAAGTGCAGATTGCAAAATAGATTTAAGTCGCCAGCCTTTTGGTGATGATGATCAATAAGAAATTAATAAAATTAATGGACACCACTATCCACCCCCATATTGCAAAGTATTTATACATTTTGTATATATTTACGATAAAACCTTTTATTTAAAAAAAAAAAAACAGATATTCATTTAAAATACAAACCCAATCTTACAAGATATTTAAAAATAAATAACAAGAACTCAATAATCCCCCCCCCTCTTTCTTCTATTCCACAGCAGGATATTGAAGTTCATAAGACTAGGTTTGATTGGCATTTTACAAATAAAATTAAGTGAAAAATATCATTAAAATTAAATTATAACCACACTAAATTATAAAAATAATAAGAAGCATGAGTTGGATGAAAAACTTGGCATTAACATTAGTTTAGATAGTAGAGAATTGATACAAAAGATTAACATACTTGCCGATTAGCGAGTTTTTTTTTTTTTTAAATTAAACAAAAAAACAACATTAGTTTACAAATTAAATTACAAATTAGAATTGGCTAATGCAATTATACTGTCTTTGGGCTGGTTACCTTAGGATTCTATGAAGTATTGATGAATCTTCTGTGGCAGGTGGCATTCTTTGATGGCACAGTCACTCTTGAATGGTAGGAGCTACATCTCAGTATGAGTCAGGTTGAAGATGGAGGGGAAGGTGGCTTAGGCCCCTCAAAAATTGAATGGACCTGAAGTCAGCTAGCAACAATTGACCAAATTCTGACACAATAGATTTTTAGCCCTATTTATGTCAGTTTTTAGCCACTCAAAGAATGTTTATTTTAATTAGACTTCATGACTCTAATTGATCCTTAATTTACAAAACACTTTTTTTTATTGTTAGTAGAGATGCAGTCATGAGATAACTGTCCAAAATAAATTCAAACCAATTTCCAGATTGGAAATGGGTTTGATAAAAATGTTAATAGCTAACTAAAATCAATTAGCTTTGTTTTAGATTTTACTTTCCTTAACTTTACTTTACAAATTCCTTTTACAATCATAAAACAAGCTTTCCACTCCTTTAATTATTTCTGGACAGTTAATGACTGCACTTTCCATCTTGAATTTTTATGTAGTTTTATGACAAAAAAGTAATTACAAAGTATTAAAATAAAAGTAAAAAGAATACAATTTTAAAAGACAAAAAAAAATTATTTAGTATTTTTAATTATATATATAAGCTCCTGTAATATATGTATATATCTGAGTCATGTCTATAAAAGTTAATACTTAAAATAATTAAAGAAAATTTTTATTTCAGATTTATATTTATAAATCTCATAGACACTTCTCAAAAATACACATAGGTAGAATAGTGAAACTCAATCTTGAACTAAGGTTGACTGTTTCAATATGTGCATAAATGCCAAGGTGATTTTAAACATAGCAAAATGAGTGCTTGTTGATAAATTAAATATGAGCATGTTAAATATTAAAAAATGATATAGAAAGTTAAAATGTAAAGACAAAATGTGCAATGGCTATGAATTAAAAATCCACAAAACAACAAATTTGCAATGGCTACCAATGAAAACACATAATCAAAAGCTTATCAAAGGAATGTATCCAAAAATAGTGGAGGAACTTCAACAACAGAGATAGCCAGCAGACATAAAAACCAATTACCAAAATGACAATAGGTCCTCATATAAATAGTCGTTTTTTATCAGACAATCAGTTGAGTTCAATCTATCAATGAGTTCAGTTCAGAGTTGAGATCACAATCATATCAGTTCAGTTCAGTCTAAGAATTCAGTCTATCAGTTCTTTAATCAGTGTTTACAAAGATAATGCAGTGCTAGCAGCCATGGGAATCATATGACTTTTGCTCTAGCCTGAGTCTGATGAAACAGCCAACCTGCCTAGGAAAAGTAATGTCTGCCTAACAATTTGAACATCCACTTTCAATATTTAACTGCCTTAAAGAATAATGCCATGGGATACTAAGCATTAAACCTCCACAAGAAAAACCTCAAATCTGGACAGTTTGAAATATTTTCATATGAAGTAACAACCAGCAAGAAGTCCACGTTCAAATCCTAGGTAATAAATAACATTTTCTTATTTCCATTTCTAATTAAAGTAGCCATTGCAATAATTTGATGCCTCCCAGAGTCAGTTAATAAATGAACTCTATAGTTTGCATAAAGAACTATTGATGTGTGTGTTTTGAAATGTTGTGTATGTGAATACTTTATGATATTTTATAGTGACTCCATGTATTTATTTAAATGTCATGTATTATTTAATGCTTGTGTTATATTCTATTTTATTATATGAATTCAGAGTGTGTGCATAGTCAGTATATGTAATTATCATTGTCTAATTTAATTAAGTTCTTATAAAAGTACTTAAAATCAGAATAATAAATGTTTAGTTTAAGTAAATTATCTTGAAAAGTAATATTTGTCAGTCAATTCTTTACTACTAATTAAAGCAATAATGTATTAGATTATTCTTTTGATTGAGCTAGTCATGGGATATTTCAAGCACTGGATTATGGGCCTACTGTCCAAATACATTAGTTTTTGTACCTAGCTGGCACCTGAGGTGTACCTCAAAACAAATAAAGTGCTTGGATAGTACGGGTTTGAATCTAGCAATCGAGGTGGGCAATGGTCTTGAAATGTGATCATGTTATGCATTGCATAGCTCGGTTTGACTGTGGTTATCATTGATAGCTCTGCTATTGACAGTATTCTTCCCTCTGCTTGAAGGGCCAGTCCGTTCACGTAATATTTATAATATAAAATTATAAATTTATGATAAATAAGGTTTAAACCCAGTTAAACCAAGCAAATAGAGCATGCTGAATCATTTTACGAATGCACCGGTGCAATATATAACATTAATTTGTCTATTCTCAATTAAATGCTATGTATTATTATTATATCTTCTCTTTTACTTTTTTTGCAGAGATTTATAAAAAGTAATATATATTAAATGCTTGGTATTGAAACATTTTAATTATGTGAAATATAATTTAAATTATATTGTTCAGTAGGTCTTTCATGTTATTTTTAGTATTATTTTTAATATTTCACCTTTTTATTTTTTTATCATACATAGCTTAATTTTGAAAAAGGATTCAATAATTACTTTCTTCTTTGCAGGTCAGTCTTTTTAATTTGGAATTTTTTTCCCAAGAGTTGTTCTTTTTTTACACCTATAGTTTTACATTTGTAGCTTTGCTGAAATTTATTTCTTTTAGATTAAATGTTTATCTACAACAATATTTTATATTAATTGGTTTGCTGATTTTTAGTTTTTCACAGCTTATTTGTTAACAGATTAGTTTATTAACCCAGGGACACTTTTTATGTGGAGGGCTGACAGTAGACAGATTATAATACATTTTCAAGTATTTTATTCATTATTTTATCAGAGATTACATTTTTACACAGTGACAACAACTTTATATCAGTGATAATATTTTTCATAATTGCAATTAAAAATGATAATAACTTACATTACTTGATTAACTTTGTTTCATCAAGAAATTAACTTCTTTTATTTTGCATCGATTTCTGCTAGAACTTTCAAGAACTCATGACTAGTTGTTGCATTTTACCTTCAATCGACTCAATTGCAAATGCAATTTACTAACAATAACTTAAGCAAAAAAAAACTGTAGCTCAAACTAACTGCAGCTAAAAAAATTGGTTTTGTTTTTTTATTCTTTTTTTATACTTACTGTCTTCCTATATGGCAGTATGTGTTTGTTTGAAATTGTAAACAATGTTGCTCATTAGAAAAAACTGTTGATTTATTTGTTAGATTATGTATTTGTGTTTAAATCAGCATTTAATTAATGACTTATTTAATTAATAAATTAAATACAAAAACAATTATCTCTTTTTCTTGACTTTAAATAACATTTTAGTTTATAAAAATTGAAATTTATAAATTTGACTTTAAATTCTCAATCTAAATCTTATTTTACAAAGAACAAAATAATTTTAATATTTAATTACAAAAAAAAAACTGTATTTATGAATTTCGTTCATAATAATGTTTTATTTTGTTGCTAATAATTTTAGCTCATCATAAAAAAAACAGAGGTGACATTCTTTTTTCTTCATATAAAAATTAATTTTAATTTTCATTAATACTGCTTTATAGAATTTTAGTTGCTTACATAATCTTAACTATAACAAAAAAATTAGTTTTATTTTTTAAACCTAGCCAAATAATTCAGAAGTTTTAAAAAAAACTGTTTAAAATATTAAAGCATTTTTAAAAATATTAATGCATATAATTTTTTTTTATATGTACATACATACACATTTTTAAAATATTACCTAGGTTAATGTTATAATTATAATTTTGTAATAATATGTTTCATGTCTTAGATTATTCTATCAAGTTCGCAATAACTTTTAATGTTTCCACACTCTTATACTTAAGATTGTTTCTTTATTTCGATTTTTTCAACTTCAATTTTCACAGTTTTCTCTTTTATTCCAATTTTGTATAACTTTCCTTTAATTAATAGTTCACATAGTGTGCTACTATTATACTATGTGAACTATTAATTAAATATATATATATATATATATATATATATATATATATATATATATATATATATATATATATATATATATATAAACAATAAGCAATGAAAGTATAATGACGTTTGATTATGTATTAAAGTAGAATAAAAACCCTGCTGTGATGTCATTAAAAATACCAATTGAAATTAATAGCTAGAAATTAACAATTGGATTTGTCTGATTTTAATTTAAGATAAAACTTTTAACTTAACATTAAGTATCTTATACGAGTAGTAAATTATATCAAATACTTTATTTTATGAATGAGAATTTGATCATTGAATCACAACATTTTATGAACAATCTCCACCGTATATATATGTATATTAAATACTTTTATGAAATCAAGTACTAAGCAGAATGAAAACATCTGTATGGGTGTAAAAAAAATGAGAAAGAATACTTCGTAATGGAATATGAATTCATTTAGATATTTCTCTTCCCTTTATTATCATCATATTAATTCAAAGATTAGAGCTTAAAATGGAATTAAATATTTAAATTATAAAAAAAATGGGTAAACCTCACCACACTTATTACAGTTTTAAACTCACATTAAGTGCCACACCCGCTTCTCTCAGTATATTTATTTAATATGTTACTCAATCAGACACAAAAATAAATGAAATTAGCAGCGGCGCAGAAATTTTCATAATAGTTTTAAGACTTTTTGAATTTGCAGTTAACAGAAATATAATTATTGCAAATGTTTTGAAGTTATTCTTTTACGTTTATTTATGTTTGATTTTCTTCTATAAAATTTGTGAACAAATTGTCAGGAATATTTTGTCCACTTATAAGTTCTTATTGAGAACTATTATAAATGCTGAAAAGATAATTAATACCATGGCTAATTATGGAACATTGATTACCGCAATAGATTGATTATTGACTATTACTACAATTATTATCGTTATTTGGTCATCACTATTAGCACTACTAAACTGTGGAATTTATATATACTACAATTGATTATACTTTAATTGTTTATTTTATTGTTTTAATAGTGACCAATAATTTTTTGAAAGATGAATATCTGTTTCCAGATATATCCATTTTTGAATTATTCCACTTTATTTTTTAAATTTATATGTGTCATAAATCATTAATGTGTTATATTCTATATTTCTTTCAATAATTGCTTAAAGTGCAATTCAAAATTTAAGTTATGCATTGAATGTCAAAATTGGCCATAAGAGAAATGCTGTGGGGTATGGAATATGGGCCTCATGTTCTGCTTGATATCTAAACAGCAATAGTGTATCTAGGATTTTGATACCCCCTCCCTCTGGACAATTTTATAAAGAATTCTTCAATCAAAAGAAAGAAAAAAATAATAAAAAATAAATAAACTAATAAGAAATCCCTTTGCTAGTTGAGGTTACAGCAAAACTATATTATACTTTAATTATGTATTTTCCAATCCTTTATTTTTTGATTTTTGCTATTATAACGTTTTTATGAGATAATTATATTATTTCTTTGTATTATGAATATGCAGACAATATTTAATATTATTCTGTACAATTATTTTGTAATATTTACATTAATTTTGAAAATATAATGTATTAACAATATTCTGATGGGTGGGAAGAGAGTGTTGAGTTAAATGTAGATATTTTAAATTGTAAAAGGAAAGTATATATCAAGAAAGTAAAATAAAGAGTAAAAATGAAAAAGTATGCAGTCCAAAATAATTACTTGAAGCATCACACAATTTATAAGCTTTGTTAAGCAAATTCTTTTAATCTGCTAAGTTGTGATTTCCAGCAGTATATTCTGTAAAAAAATGTTTTGCAACAATGCAATGTTTTTTCTCTTTACTCTTTCTCTCTTTCTCTCTGCTTCTATGAAATGGTGACAAATTATGAAAAAAATATAAACATAATGCTTAACCTATTATGAAATGCTGTTGGAAAGCCAAAATTGATTAAGTGAAATCTATATGCATGGAGTTTGAACAAATTAATAGCATTTTTATAAAAATTTATTATGAGTTGTAGTATAATAATTTATTGATAATAATTTTATCTGATTCCAACAGTGAAAGGAATTGTCCATTGGTTTACAAGTGCGTTAACTTCTGATTAACTCACTATATAAGTTGTAGTACAAAGATTTATTGATGTTATTTATGGTTAACTTCTATAATAAATGTATAAATATAGTCTCTTGGTGTGTTCAATCAGATAAAAAGTGGTATTCCTGCCAAAAGTGAATGATCCAATAGAAATATCTTGTCTCACTTGCATGTGTGCATAGAGAATATAAGTTTCATACTGATCAGGCTAATTGTGACTCATTTGCATAGTTTTTAGCATGGAACATGTCTTGCCAACAATCACTAAATGAAGGCATATTTTCAACTTAGAGCATACTATATATTGCAGTTCAATCCCTGATCATTTTTACATAGCTTAGATTTAACTCAGATCCTTGTAATGTGTTAATAATGTGTACTCTATCATCATTTAATGTGTATTATAAATGTTGTTTACTTATACATAAATGTATTCATAAATTAACAACCTAGTCTCATTAATGCATTATACACTCAATATAAGTAATGATAATGCACTTTATCTAAAACTCAAAGTTTATTAAATTGTAATAATGGTAAATAGCAAACAAGGTTATTTAGATTAAGTTTAACCAAATGTATACCTTTTTGTCTAAAATAAGTAATACTGACAAAGTACTGCAAATAATACCTAAATGTATTTAATTCAACGTTAATTTAATAAAAAAAGTATTTCAAATAAAATATTAAATTTAAGACCACAATTTTAAATATCTTAAATGAAAAAAAAAAAAAAATTATCACTTAGTCTATAATGATTTGAGATTTGTAGTAAAAAAAAATTTTTTTCAAATCATTTACCATCCTAAAAATGTTTATCTGCAATTTGCTATACAATAGAAAAAAATAAAGTTTTATGAAAATCAATTATTATCTAAAAAAAAATAACATTTTCTACATCCCAAAAAACAAATTGAATCTTTTGTTCGTTATTTTATTATTATTATTATTATTATTATTACTCTATTAAAATGCCAATGTTTTTAAAAATATATTTGAAGAGTTTACACTAATCCAGATATTGTTTAGCGGGTCTATCAATATGTAATATTTAAAAGCCAAAGGAGTGAGGGAAACTGCTTCATTATATTTATAGTTTTTGAATATCAGAAATAGATCGATAGCTATGTGGGTTTTTTTTTTTTGTTATTTTTTTTTTGTTATTTTGCAAAGATGCCATTAACGTAAGATTTAAGTCAACTAGTTACACACACACACACGTGTATATATATATATATATATATATATATACACACACGTGTATATATATATTGATTTGGAAGATTGAATTATGATAACAAGAAAGTATTTGGGAGTATGGGTGAGAATGTGTAAATAAAAAAATCTAATATATATATAACAAGTTACCCTTTGACAATACACTCCATGTAAATATTAAATTATAATAATGATAAATATCAATAATCATATATAAAGTAAGCAGAAATACTTTCAATTATATTGTAATCATTATCAACTGAAGTTAAATAAACAAAAAGGAAAAAAATGGATATTACAAAAAGAAAATAGTTAAAGAGGCAATTTTTGTAAATAAATTTAAAGATTATATAATAAATGGACAATCTGCTAATACAATATATACAATTCTTGTCTGCTTGTTTTTGTCTATGCAACTTCAGTTGATAATGATTACAATGTAATTGAAAGTACTTCTGCTTAATTTATATATTATTATTGTTATTTACCATTATTATACTTTAAAATTTATATACACCTGGGTCTCATTTTATGCACTAGATAGGTTCCTCAGAAAACATGCACAAAAGAAATTGCACAAAAATAGACTTAACTTACCTTGAAAAATGAGGGATACATACTGTAATTGGTTGTCATCTGATCCTTTGTGTCAGCCGCTAGAGGTGTGATTTCTAACTAAAAACAGATTAATATAACATTCCTGGGCTAGCAATTCTCTATTAATATTGATTTTTTTTTTTTTTGGTTTGTTTACAAAGTTTACTTTCTTTCGTTTCTGAATTATTTTTCCCAAATAATATTTTTGACGATGGATAATAATAGTTGTTTTTTTTTTTTTTTTTTTTTTTACCAAAGGGTTTTTTTGGTGTGTGTTCAAATAGTAATTTGTGTGTTTTTTTTTTTAAAAAAATAATATTACTGTTTTTGTAAAATTGGATTGACAAAATTCAAGAGAGAACGGGTTTTTTTGATGGATCTTTAAATAATAATTTATGTTACTTTGATAGGTTTACATTTGATTGCCGACAACAATTATTGGGAGAAGTGTTTTTTTTTTTGTTGCGTGTGTGTATGTTTAAATAAAAATTAAAACCTTTACTTTTATCGGTTTACATTTGATTGATGACCAATTGGACTTCCTTTCGTTTATAAATTATGGTTTTGGTTCTACAAATAAATATTTTTGACAATGGGACAGTAATAGTTGTTTGTTTAATTTTTATTGACAAGAGCGGGTGGTTTTTTTGGTGTAAATTCAAATAGTAATTTGGGTTACATTTAAATAATAAGTTGCGGTCTTACTTTGATCGATTTACATTTGATTGCCGACACTAATTATTGGGAGGGGTGTTTTTTTGCGTGTATGATTGTAGACAACAATTATTGGGAGAAGGGGTGTAACCATTTAAAGAATAGTAGTTTATGCTACTTTTAGTAGTGGTGTACATTTGATTGCTGACAATAATTAGTGAGAGGGGTGGGTGTTTTTGGGTGATGATTAAATACTAATTTACCTTTCTTTTATTTTACATTTGATTGCCAATAACAATTATTGGGAGCTAAAGAGGTTGTTGTTTTTTGTGTATGTTTAAATCAAAATTGAAGTTACTTTTATTGGTTATATTTGATTGACAACGGTTTTGACTTTCTTTTTTTTTTCGTTTATAAATTATGGTTTTGGTTTGCCCAAAACCTAATATTTTTGACAATGGGATAATAATAGTTGTTGTGGTTTTCTTTCATTTTTATTGACAAGAGCGGGTCTTTTTTCAGTGTATGTTCAAATAGTAATTTGGGTTACATTTAAAAAATAATCGGTTTACCTTATTTTTAGTGCTTTACATTTGATTGCCGATGACAATTAGTGGGAGGGGTGTTTTTGTTTACGATTAAAGAATAATTGTACGTTCCTTTTATTTTTTACATTTGATTGCCGACAACAATTATTGGGAGAAAGGGTTTTGAGTTTTGTTTTTTTTTTGTTTGTGTTTATGTTTAAATCAAAATTTAAGTTACTTTTATCGGTTACCATTTGATTGAAAACCGATTTGACTTTCTTTTTTTTTTCATTTATAAATTATTTGGGTTTTCCCAAATAATATTCGATTTGACAATGGGACAATAATAGTCTAGGTTTCTTTAATTTTGATTGACAAGAGTGGATCTTTTTCGGTGTACGTTCAAATAGTAAATTGGGTTATGTCTAACTAAGAATTTACTGTCTTACTTTGATTGGTTTACATTTGATTGCCGATGACAATTAGTGGGAGGGTTGTTTGTTTTTTTTATACGATTAAAGAATAGTTGATGTTTCTTTTATTTGACTGTTTGATTGCCACCGACAACAATTATTGGGAGAAGAGGGGGTTTGGGGCTATGTTTAAATAAAAATTTTAGTTACTTCTTTTATTTTAGATTTGATTGCCAACAACAACAATTATCGGGAAAAGAAGGGATGTACATTTAAATAAAAATTGAAGTTATTTCTTTTATTTTTGACATTTGACGAAGGCCATTTAGAATCCCTCAAACAAGCTTGCCTTTACGAAGTGAACATTTCCGTCGGCAGATGTTTTTGGACCTCAAATCTGCATATATTTGCCACACAATCCAATCTTTTCTTTCAGCAGCAGGATGTTTTTTTTCTTTTTTTCTGCTGTAGAAATATTCCAGTGCTGGCTTCTGTGTCTGGCAATTTTCATTTTTTCAAGTTTTCTGTTGTGGGAATTAGCCATACTTTTTGTCTCAGAAAATTTCTCGCTAAAACGTGACTCAAAGTGTGATTTTTAAATTTTTACACTATTCCACCCTAATTGAAAATTTAAAAGGAATACAAATTTATGATGAACAATCACGATACTGTTAAAATTGATAAAATGTAACAGTACATCAATTGGTCTTAAAAAAAGGTATCGATGAAAATTTAAATAATTTTGACACGATCAAATTAACACACTCTCGTACGATATTGTTACATAAAATACATAATGCAGCATTACGATATAGTACATGACACAAACAACTATGGCAGTTTCCTTTGCTTTTAGCATCGGAAAAAGCCACACCATTAGCCGCTAAGCCGAGTTAACACTCTTTCTAGATTTTATCGTAGAAAGGAGACTTAACTTCTGAGTTAACACTCTACCTTTTAGCGTAGAAAGTAGACTTAACTCCAAGTTAACAATATTTCTAGGATTTCTTTTAGAAAGAATGCTTAAAGGCTTGAGTGCGGCCATGGAAATGGCATATTTTTAAAAAATTAGCTAGAAATTGTGCCTCTAGTGGCTGACACAAAGGATCAGATGACAACCCTGTAATTTTCCAAAAATCGCATAAAAGCAAACAACAACATAAAAATACTTTAAAATTCACATAAAAAAAATAGGAAAATAAAATATGACTAATGAAAAATTTCAAATTTGAAAAAAATTGATACAAGACAAACTTTTTTTATTAACTACAGTATTTAATTTTATTCAAAACAATATATTTTTATATGTAATTTACATTTTTTTATATTTGTATGGTATTTTAATCATTATCACTATTTGAGACATCAGATTTATCACAAGAGGAAATATAACTAGTGCCAACTTCATTTTTTTAAATTGGTCTTATAGTGGATTCACCTAAACTAAAATATTTTCCAATCACTGTTGATCCTTCTCATTTCGCTAAGTGATCTAAAATTGAAATTTTTGTTTCCAAAGAAATTCATTTTCTAGGGTGTTTTTTTTTCTCTTTATTAGAGTAAACTAAAAGTTTAAAATAAAAATAAGAACTTAGACTTACAATAATAAAAAGACACTGACTCACCACTGTTGGGCAAAATTTAATTAAAACTAACAATTAAAAATTAAATTCTTATTTTTGCCTTTAATTTTTTAATTTTCAATTCCATTTAAAAATCAAATTTCATTGTTTCAGATCATGTTACATAATTTTTAAATTGTTAATTACAATTAAAAATCAGATTTTAATTGTCAAATTTAATTGTGTCCAATACTGTTACTCACCTTTTAAAAATAAACTTGTGAACACTAAATGTAAAGGATTAATTGATTACATACTTTTTTTAAAAAGCAAAAATAGAACGTGATTTAAAATGCAAAAACAACATACAGAACGTTTGAACAGATTTACATTATAATCTTGTAAAATTTATTACTTGTGGATACTAAATTATTAATTGATTACATACTCTTTTTTTTAAAAGCAAAAATAGAATGTGATTTAAAATGCAAAAACAACAACATACATAGCGTAGACATCTATAATGTTTGAACAGATTTACATTATAATCTTGTAAAATTTAATGTGTATATAAAATGGGGAAATCCTGATTTTAAGTGAATTATGAACTTCTTTATTGCATAAAATCTATTACAGTACTATTATAAAGAGCTGAAAATATTGAAATTATTAGATGGAAGTCAAACTCCAATAATATGCTATTACTTTAAATATGACATGAGTGCGTAAAATTTATAATATTTAAAGTAATAGTGCATTATCGGAGCTCAACTTCTGATTTAATAATTTTGATTGCATAAAAGAAAACCGCATACAAAGATATTAAGAAGAAACATGAATTGCATAACTTCAAAATCACATTAAATAAATCCGCATAAAACGAGACCTGGGTATATGTATATTTTTATTAAAAATATTTTACAATCTTATTATTAGTCAAGAATAAATAATTGAGATTATATATAACTTAGCAGAAAGTAACTGAAACTTATAACGAGTATAATAATGTAAATAAACTTTCCAAAAGAGAGGTGATATTACCTGTCTCTTGGCATTTGTTCTTATATATGCTTAATTTTAAATATGATAGTGAATTCTCAATCTCTAAATAGAAAATGAAAATTCAGTATTAATATCTGTAAATAATAAATAACTCAGATTATATGTAAAATATAGTTGTAAAATTATGGAATATGTGAAAACAATCTTTTCATGCAAGTAAGCATTTGGTTGAAATATGTTGATTGCTAAAACTTAATTGTATTCTATGAATTTTTACCATATAAGAATTTTTGTCTTCGTTTGCCACATTAGATATGGATGTGACATAAATTTCTATAAAAGTAATCCTTGTAGTGTGAATATTAATATATTTGAGATATAAGTGTATTCTTCATTATTCATGTAGACCTATATTTTTCTAATATATTGTTGTGGTTATTTCTTATTGCTTAGTAAATCATAGTATGTTATATTGCTACTCATTTTTATTAATATTTTAAATTGGGATAAAAGTCACAATTTTTTTTTGCAGCATTTGGATTAATATATGTTTCTTTGTTCTAGTAATATATGAAATATTAGATTTGTGATATACTTGAAATGAGATTTCCGTATTTCAGGTTATACTCTTATAATGGAATTGTGTGAAATCCAGGATATTATTTGAGAGGAATGTTTTCTTGTATGATTACATTAACTTTTATAAAATGTTTTCCAATCTATGAGTTATTATTTACATTTTGCTGATTTCTTAGTGAATTAGTAACATAGGTTTATGTTTTCAATTTTATACTTAGAAACCCATTCTTTTCATGTTAAAAAAAAGATTTCTAGTTTTTATACTTTTTAACAGAGACATTGAAATATTAAAGTTATAGGTCGCCAGACTTTTAATGTAAATCTGTTCAAAACCTTGTTTGAAAAAGCTCACTCAGTTGAAATTTGATTAGTTCAAATGTAAATTCTTTTTTATGTAATTAAAAAATTAAAAAAAAAATCAATAAATAATAAACAATAAAAAAAAGTTACTATTGTTATTTATAGTGAGGCAATAATATTGAAATATTTAATATAAGAATTTGTAACAGTTAAGTTTAACATTTTTTGTATTTTAATTTATATTTATATAAAAGATCTATATATCATTAATATATTTCTATAAAAGTGATTTGTGTCAAATTTGTAAGTGCAGAAAGTTTGACAATTGTAATCAAATTCTAGTAAGTTGCTATAATACTAAAAATAATGAAAATATGCGCAATAAATCAGAGTAGAGATGGCTCAGCATGAAAGGTTCATTTTGGGAATAATTTATCTTTTCACATGTCTTTGGTCATATATTTCAAAAATGTATGTGTGTGTGTGTATGAGTGTATGAAGTTAAAGTACATCTGTAATTGAATTAAAATATGAGCTACATATATATCTTACTCACTTAAAAAAAAGTGAAGGTGGATGTTTCAAAACGCATTCAGAATAAAAGAGGATGGTCTGACTTCTGGGCTAATATAGATGGTTAACACTGAACTAAGGTAAATGATGCAATGATAAGAACAAAACATGAACATATATTAAAATAGACATCTCCATTTCAGATTTTTTAAATAGAACCAACTAGAAGCTATTAAGTAAAGCTTCTATAATATTGGATATATAAATTTAGTTTAAATTTTATTTCAATAGTTTTTTTAGTAAAGGAGGAAACTTTTTTACCTTCCCAAAAAAAAACATTTTAATTCCTGTTTAAAAATATTTTTTAAAAAAGTTTGAAGATAAAAGGTAAAAAAAAAATATTTTAGAAAATTATTAATTTATGGATCTAATTAAAATGGTATAGGATGAAGTTTTTCATTTTAATTAAGATAATCTGTAATAAAAATCAACAGTGGTATTCTATTAACGTTGTTATGAAAAAAATGAATGAATGAATTTTGATAATCTAATTTAGAATTTATTTTTATATCAATTATGTCATTGTGAATATTTCAAATTGGTCCCATAAATAAAATTTGTAATTTGTCTTAGTAATTAAAATTCCAGGAGATAAGAACTATGCATAAATAGTCCTAAAAATATATAAATCACATTTTCTTTTTTTTTTTGCATTGGTATTATCTTCAAAATGAAATTGCAAGTTGATATGACAAGATTGAATCTCTTTAGAGTACGGGGAAGCTTTCTATGACAGGCTAACTTACCCCAAATCCTTTCTGAGTAGATGTACAACCTCCTTAGAAATGATCTCTGTAGTATGTAGTCTAATATGTGCTAAACTACTATCAAATAAAGGCTATGAGAACAATCTGATAGTGACCAAGTAAATCTTGTGTTTTGTGGAAACCATATTGTGACCCAAATAACTAATCATAAGTGAAACCACATGATACTGAATTATAAGTTGCAACTAAAAATTTTTTTTCATGTGAACTCTAACAGTATGTAAATAAAAAATAAAATGTATTAACCATAAGTATAAACTGTCAAAAAATCTGCTGACTGCCACTAAATAGTTTTATTCATACAAAGTGAGAATAAATATATAAAGTCATTTAAATTTATAAAATTTCTTTTGGAAATTTTCATACCTAAAGATTTTCTAGAACAATATTTTATTATACCATTTATGTATTTTGTTTTTTACATTTTATTTAAATTAACATTTATAATTTTTTTATTAATTTTCCCTTTGCTTATATATGCAATGCTTTAGCAATGAATTTACTTATGCTTACTGAAACAGTTTATTTCTTGTCTTTATATTATGAATGCATGATGAGCATATTACAATTGCCTAGCTTTAATATTAGAAATGAGAGCCTGTTGTGAAGATGCAACTCCAAATAATTTTATTTTGAATTAATCTGTTATAATCAGAAAATCAATAATAATCCAGATATCAATAATCATTACAGATTTTAATCTTTGTCTTTTATTACTGTTGTTCCTAAGTGTGTGTGTATATATATATATATATATATATATATATATATATATAAACAAAAAAATAAAGACTTATAAGTTAGTGTTATATATATATATTTAGATATATATATATATATATATATATATATATATATATATATATATATATATTGGGATGAAATATAAAGGAAAAAAGTTGAATATCTTGTTGGTTTCTTGTTGAAGCTAGAGTTTGGATAAGTGTTTGTATTATACATATAATTGAAATATAGTAGAATTTGTTAGGTAAATCTGTTAATCATCATAGTAATATGCATCTAGTTAATTTCACTGAATTTCAAGCTCTAAAAAGTTTTTAATATTATTTGGGATTTTCTGGAAAATTTCCAAGTGAAAACCTTTTCTTATAAAAGTTTAATTCCTTACTCTGCTACTCAGATAATGGTGGATATGTCACTCAGTATTAAAGAGACTTACAACAGTTCTAAAGAATTATCAATTAGGAGTTCAAGATAACTCAGGACCTAGCTCCCTGCAACCAATCTCACCATTCAAAGGTGTCACAGTCAAAGAGAAGATGTCTTATTTTCAAAATCTCATCCCAAATGACACCTGATCCAACAAATTTCAAGCCAATAAAGAGCAGGATGAAGCCTCTCTCTAGAGAGATAATTAAAAATCTGAATTTTCCAAACTTGGGAAATGCAATGGTAATTTTATTTTTAATTTTCCTCATAATTCTGCTACATCAAATAATCCTAACAATAAATTTGATATAAATGGAAAAACTAACATAGTGGCTTCCAATTTCAATGCTTCCTCTTCCAAAAATCAACCTAAGATACAAATTAATAACCAACCTTTGTATGCTAATGTTATACAGATAAGCCTGCATGAGCCTAATGTTACAACAAGTAAAACTACAAAAAATCAGACATTTTAAATTTAATTGATGAAGAAATGAAAGAGAACTTACCTCTTCATTATTTGAATTTGGAGCAAAAGGACCTTGATTTGATAACAAATAAAATTAATAACACCATTCTGCCTTAACTACATAAATCCTTCCTTAACTTTTACAGTGAAAATACTTCAATCTTGGCTGTTACTAACCTTTCATGTGATTTATATAAATTCATGATTAATGAATTTATAATGGGTTAACAAAAAATTATTGAGGCTGGTTGACAAAATTTTGCAACATCCTAATAATCATTATGTAATAATAGAATTTAATAACCTTGGTCAGAAAATTTACCTTGATGGCAAAATTATTTGCCACATTCAGGCATGATCAAGAACTGTTACCTTAGATTTAAAGAAAATGATTTGCAGCAATTACTGAGGCATTATTATAGTCTCAAATTTTAGGTACCTGATGATTAAGGGGATAGATCTTCCAGTATATACTAATACTGTCGCCTTTGAATTTACCTTGCATAAAGAATCAAGTTGGGTGAGCTTAATTGGCCTACTTGGGTATTAACAGTAGACCGGGTACTCAGGTTTACCTTTTGCCCAGAATAATACTATTACCTCTTGCCCAGAATAATACTATCTTATATTTAGTTATCCTCAGGCAATCCTTCTTTGTTTGTAATTCTAGCTTTCTTTTTTAATTTACCATGTATACATAATTGTCATTGGAAACATTGTACTTGCTTAATAAATATTTGAGAAAAAAAAATCAAACCCTGCTGACACCCCTTTTTATCATCACCTTCCATGGTGTCACTCTGCAAGGTTTCTTCTGTTGATAGAGGAGCCACTTGGTGAGGGATTGCCTTGCCAGGATCTGTCATAGGGATAGTAAAAGAATCAAAACCAGAATGCATCACTGTAACCCAGATATGATTGTACCAGCCACAAACGCATATATTACTCTGTCTGAAGCTATGAAAAATACCACCTACTCTCAATTGACTCCTGTCAATGATGATATGCCTAACTCTTTGCTATCTCTTGCTCACTAAATGAGTGCATTAAATGAGCCCTTTGTCTCAGTATCTTCCACCATGGAAGAAGCTCTTCAAATGCCTCAATATATGAAAAAGAAGAGGAAGAAACTTAATAAAGTCCCCAAATCAATGGGGGGGGGGGAAATGGCCAAAGTGTTAGTTCTTCCGATACTGAACCCCCTGTACCCCACCTATCAAAGAAAAAAATGTAATTCCAATTCTAAAACAGATGATGAATCATGGATACAATCATGACTTGTCTAATAAAGATCCTGGTAAGCTTATTCTATCCCCTGATCCTAATAATGATAATAACTTATAGCTACCTATGGACTCTAAAATAACAAATGCTAAACTGACATCTAAGAATGGTTTGCCATCTGAAGCCTTAAGAGGGGAGGCCTCTGACCACCATAGACTGTAAAGTAGGCAATGGTATAATGCCTTTCATTGATGGATTCTGATCCAGAGCATTAAAAAAGAAAGCCACTATCAGTCCTCCTAGCAGGAACAATAATTGCTGAAGTTGCAAAGGAAATTCCACAAATCTTGTTCCTTTATCCTGAAAATTTTCACCAGCTGATCAATGAAAATAAGTTGTAATGTTTCTGTTGAATTAACAATGCCTGAATCTGAGGGTATCAAGAATGAATATTCGGGGTCTTAATTCCTTAATTAGAGCAGATGTATTGATGAAATAATTTGTCATTCTTCCCCATTTTATGTGTCTCTCTGAGACCAAGTTCCACCAATTTTTAAACTGCAAAATTCTGAACCTCCTTGGTAATCTTGTCACTCGGTTTCCCCTTCATCTACTGCTGGCTTGATGATCTTAATTTCCAATAGCAACCAATTTGAATTTTTCAAAATCACCTATATAAATTCACATATAATTATTGCTACCCTATTCCACAAAGCCTTTATCCTGAATATATATATATATATATATATATATATATATATATATATATATATAATGGAACCCACTACCCTAAAGTTGATGCTGCCAAATATACCGGAACCATGGGGTACCTCATACGACGATGAGAATATGGATAAGTAGTTGGATGATTTGAATGAAATGTTGTCAACCAACCTACAAATCATATCCTAAATTCATGATTCAATGGCACATTTGGGTGTGTCAGATGTTATTGAATCAGAAATGGCATATAACAAAGGGAGTGCATCTCACTACTGTCAGACCTAGGCTTTTGAATAAGATCCTAAAAATGTCACAATGAAATGCCCAGTTCCAAGCCACATCTACTTTCAATATACTAACTTATAATTTACTAACAATATTTTAATGTAACTTAGACCAGTGTATACTCATTATATCTCCTTTTTAGGCCCTATTACACCACATAATTTAAACTCAGGGAGTTCCTGTAGTCATCTCTCTTCAGGGATGGACTTATTTAATTATTAACCAAATATACCTATATATAAGCATAGATATAGAAAAATACTGATGATGATCAATTATTTAAAAGAGCAACATATACTGATGATGATGACTATCATCAAACCTTTCATGGTCTAAATTTATAATACATATATATACCTCTACAAAAATGAATTGCTCATTCAGCAGATAATTCAACAGATCAATATCATGCTTGCCCTAACCATTACTCTACTATTTTCCTGGGAGACTTTAACATTATCTTTATGTGAGATTGAGAGGGGAGGGTTCCCGCTGAATAACTTTTCCTTTATATAAGGAGGCATGCTTCTGTGGTAGACATCATCTACTACTCACCTGATCTAATTTCCTAATTGATCTCTCACTCAAACTTATAGCCTTCTCAGATCACTTGACCTTATCTCTAGACCTTAGCTCATGCACTATTCCAAGACTGAACACAACCATCAGAATCCTTCTCAAATCCTCATCTCCTGAAGCTATCCTATCTGAGGCATATTCGCCAAGATTTGAATCTTTTCACTGCCACCAATGGATGCCTGGTTTTCTTAATGTCACTAATCTCAAACTATACTTTCACATAATAAAGGCCCATCATCACAACTACTGGAACTTGAATCACTTAATAATACCTTCAAAAATATCCTTAATGCAATCCCTGTAGGTTCATCATAAATCTGAAATCCCATTATAAGAGCAAACACTTGATTTTGGCAGAGTATCATTTTACTAAAAAATCAAAAGTCTTACTTGTCTTCTTCAGTCATCCCCACACTTGGTCCAGGGGCTGCATTAGGTGAGCTCTGGGTGACAGGGACAAGGAATCCACTCCATAATTGATTATTGTGGGAGATAAGCTATATTCATAATCAAATATGCTCCTCAAGATTTTTTGCATACTTCAGGAAAAAGTTATCCACTCTCATGCCTGATTCTAGAACAAGTTTCAACAATGAATCCATCAACTACAGATCATGGCACTACAGAGAAAGATATTCTGGTCAAGTTAACATCAATGCCTAAAAAACGCATCCAAGGCTTCATGCAATCCCCTCTTACCTCATACTACATTTATCCAAATTTTTATACCAATCATATGTAACTTAATTATCTTTCTTTCAATGTCTGAGACATCCTCAAGTGCAATATAATTCCATCTTTGCTGGAGAATCTGTGGCCTATTTCTATGACTCATCTGATGGTCAAGGTTATTGAGTCGACTATAAAGGACAAAATTTCACATCAAATTTTTTTACCATATATTGCAATACCAATTTGCAAAAATGGACAAATTCAACTGCAGATGCTGTAAATCTATTTAAAATCATTATTGATCATATCAGATTCTCCAGGCAATCTAGACCAGTGGTAGTTCAGCTTGACATCTCTGCTGCCTTTGATTCTATCCAAGTCAATACTATTTTAACCTTTTTTAGTGAATATGACATTCTCTTGGAAATTATTAATATCATTAAGAACCTTCTCTAAAACCATGAAGTGTGCATGTCACAGAATGGAAAACTTCTTGACCCTTCTCTACCACATTCTCCAGCCTCAGGGTTCCCCTCTCAGTGCCCTGTTTTTCATCACCTACCTCAATCCATTGCTCCTTCAAATTGAGAGATCTTTTCCTAGCATCCACATTCCAGAAGTAATACCTCAGTTTACCACATATGGATGATTTGTCCATTTTTTTGCTGTCAAAAACTAATTCCCAATCTCCTATTTATGCTTAATGAGTTCTCTGATCAATCTAGTCTTTAGTTTAATATGGCCAAGTTGTCTACCTGGTAATTATATTCTGGTAAGAACATTCCTGGTCCATATGCAGCAAAGCTTCAGAATTTCATAGGTTTCCCTATATTTGAATCCACTTCAGACATGAGAAAATCTATCTAAAAGATGTTACTTCAATCTACACAAAAATTACTTTCTCCCTTTCCAAAGTACATATATGTCCATATTCGCCATGTCCTCCCTCATCAATATACTAATATTCCCTAAAATATCCTATTTCATTCCAGTGATAAACTTCACTAAAGCTAAAGCCTTTATCAGAAAGGTATATAAGTTGTACACTAATCTGATTAGATCAGACAAAGTGCAACTATTAGCTTGAGAGGCCTTCAGAAACACAAAGCTCAAAGGGCTCTCCTTGTACTCCATAGATACTTTTCTATTTCAATGCTCCTACAACATGGTCTATAGAATGTTCCTTCAATATCCTAACTCCTTGTCCTTTAAAGAAATATCTTCCACAGATAAACCCCCCCTTTTTCTGGCAAGTTGACAACCCTCATATACCATATCTCTAAGTATACTGTGATTCCTAATAAGACATACTCCCAAGAAATTAATTCCTGAAAAGCTTATCACATCTTATTTCCTGATGTTTCTGCAGGATCAACTCTTTTTTGGCTCAACATCCATCTGCTAATTAAGAAATTTAAACAATGGTTCCTCAAGCCCAATTCATTGACTTGTTGTTGAAAATTAACCTGAATGCCTTGCCTACTAAACATTTCCTTGTACATTGTTTCTCAAGCATTGATTCCACTTTCTACCTATGCCTCTGAGAGAAACTTCTCTACATATCCTCTGCCATTGCCTTTCTTTCAACCTTACAAATACTTTATAGCCTCTATGCTAAAAGATGAACAGCCTACATTATCTACTTTTATTGAATATGTGGGTCTGTTCTGGAGATACATTCATCAATGTTCATATTATTTTCACTATGGTTCACTCATTATTGGCTCACCTTTAATCGTGCTCTAGAGGAACTGCTTGATTTATAGATAAAATTTAAAAATTTTGAAAGAGAAACCAGAATCCCCCCTCTTATATCTTTCAAGTAACATGGAAGCTTATTGTTATGCCCCCCTAGGTATGGTTCCTTGCATAGCTATATGAAAATCTATTCTGAAAACAATGACTGATTGGATAGTGTACATTCCTTTGGGATTGATTATATTTTGATTCCCTCCTTAAGCCTATAACTCAGACCCTGGGCATATGACTTCCCAATTCTTGCTAAAGACTCTGATTTATCTATGTAATTTTGTGGGGTGTTTGAACAGAACTTTGGTGTTACCTTTATACATTTCAAGTCATGCAAGCTTAGTCATCAATCTCCAAGATAAACAAATTCTGGGCCCTTTCCTTGGTTCCTATGAACTTTAGTCCTTTCAGATTGTGCAGCACAGGACATTTCATCATTGAACTTTTTCTTTTCTTAAATTCTATTTAATGTATCCTATCAATAATTTGATCATATGAGTTGTATGCAAATTTCAGAATAATTTTTTTTATATTTTTAGCAAAAAAAAACCTGTTAATCATAATTTCATTTTGATATTACATATAAGAACTTACATACTTTAGCAATAGTTAAAAAGATTTGGATGCATTTAACTAATTTATTCATGCCATAAGTTTAATACCTATTGCATAGCACATGGAGAATCTTAATTACTTAAGCACATTTTTATGTTTATTAAAAATTTTGATATGATTAACATTTGTGTTCTTGATTTTGTGCTATGAATTTAATATATTTTCTAAAGTTTGCTAGATATGCATTTTATTGTTGAATCATTCAGATGATAATGATTGTCCAGTGTTGTGACTAAAGATGCACTATGAATATTAAGCTACTAATATTCCATAGTAATTAGTTATTTTTTATTTGAGTACAATCATTTCAAATTTGACTGCTGTCAGATTGACATTCAAAATATTTGTAAGCACTTACATGGCTTGGTTTCACTAATTATAACCCCCAATTTTAAGTTTAATTAAAGGAGATTATGGGAAAATTATTTTAAGATCTGAGATGATATATATATATATTATAATGGGACGATTCTTTTCAGGACTCGAGGAAGTCGCATCTATCTATACTCGGACTTTGAGTCTTCTTATAGAATACCATGGATGATGTGATTTAAAATATAATCCAATCCACTCCTCTATTAATAACCTCATTACTTTTGGATTCGAACTCAGAGTAGAAATCACAATTGACTCTCTTCAGGCATTTCCACAAATATCCCATAGTAATGATAAATTTAGTATAAGCTATATATAACTTTTTTATAAAGCTATATATAACTTTTTTATAAATATTAAATCACTAAGTTGATTCAACATATATATGTGTGAGTATGTATATTTATAATTATTGGTTTTATAAAATGACTAAATAAAATAAACAAACAAGAGCTGTTTAATTTTATAATCAAATTTAACACATTTTAATCTGTAATAGAAGCAAAAATATTATCACATAAATAATAAAAATATTAAAATTTAGAATTATAATCTGTGATTATATATATACAAGGAATAAACTGTTTAACATTCAGAAAAAACATAATGTAATTATTTACATATATATAATTTAAAATCATGTGTACAATAAATAATACCACCATACAATATAAATATATGTATTGTGTCATTAAAATGATTCAGGGTGTGTTATATGTCTATATAAGATAACATCCATTCACACTAGATTAATAATAGAATGTATTCTGATATTAATTATGTTATTGTTTAAAAAGAAATAATAATTGTCAGGTAAGGTTCAATTTGGAATATAAAACTTACTTCCAAATTGAAATAATTTAAAAACTTTTACCTTAGTCAGCCATCACTTTCATCAGAGCATATATCAAAATATCAACATCTAAATTTTTTAAAATAAATAAAAATAAAACGTTCATCTTATCAGTTCTCCAATTTAATATACAAAGTAATTTTTCCACGTAAATATAATTATCCCCAAAGGAAATAAAGTTTAAGAGTTATTAAAGTACACAACAAAGTATTCCAAGATGTGAAAGAATAATGGTTTCATATTCCTCCTTAGACGAAATAAAATGATGATGAATGTTGAAAGGTAAAGTTTCTTGATCATCCTTCAAAGAGGTAATCCAAATATTCATTCTTTTAAATATTTGCATAGTAAAATATTTAAAATCTTCTTCAATATAATACTCCATTATTAAGGCAACCTTTTTTAGTGGAAATTATGATGATTATACTTTAGGCATTAAGTAGGAATAAATTTACATGTTCAAGTTTAAAACATCAACAGAAATCCTTGGCTTAATTGTCTAGCCAGAGAACATCTTTATAAATTTTTGTCTTTTTAAACATATATTTTGAAAACTCATTTCGAAGATGTTGATTTCTCTTATATCCTTGTCAATTTAAATGATTATTTTTTTTTTAGTTCTTTATAATATTAAAAGTAAGTAAATTAATTACTTGAAGACAGTTTTAAAATAGTGAATCTTCTTTTTTTGTTAAATGTGTTTTAAATTCGAACACATTTAAATTTACAAACATAGTTATTGCCTTGATAACCAAATAGAAGATTATTGTTATAACAATATTACTTCATTATTATACTGGATTAATTTCTGCAAGCATATCATATAATCATGCTCATGCTCTCTATTGTTTAAAATATACAATTTGTAATAAACACCAAATGTTTATTTTCTTTGTTTCAACTGATAAAATGCAATGATGACTTATGGCTTTGTCAAAGTCAAGTTTTGGTTAATAAAAAAATACTATTAGTTAGAAACATTTATTTATGTGTGTGTATAAACAAATTAGAATAATTCATTTTTAAAATTATTCTTTTAATATTAATTAGTTTATGTATATAACTGATATATGAAAAGCTTAGGATAGGTGTATGTTATTTATACCTATTGATTCAATATAGGCACAGTTAAATTCACAAAGAAACACAAATTGTTTTAGATGAAGCTCATATGGTACTCTCACATTATATATATATATATATATATATATATATAATGTGAGAGTACCATATGAACCAATATATATATATATATATACACGACGCTCTATATATATTGGTTCATAGAGTTACAGATTCTTCTGAATGCACTAACAATATTTTAGTTTCTGGAAATACAAATACTAATAAATCTAACTCAAATATTTATAGCAATGACTTTTTATGTTTAGCTAATAAGGAAAACAATGTGATTAATCTAACTAACATTAATCTTAGTGAGGCAGAATATTCACTGTTAAATAAAGGTTTATCTTTTTGCCCTACAGTTCAGTCATTTTATCAAAAAAATGAATTTAAAATTCATCAGGATTTAGATAATTTTTCAAGAAGACTTAGATTAAGAGAATTTTTTGGAAACCAAGAATGTGATACTATTGGGAAATTATGATCTGATTGGACACCACCACATCAAAGGAATGTGTTATTAGATACATACGTTGATAATGTATATCAGGATATTATTAATGAAATTAGACTTAAACAACATAGTAAGTATAAGAGTAATTTAACATTGAGAGAGATGAATGCATTACGCAATTTAGTGAAAAGACAGGATATTATTATAAAACCAGCTGACAAAGGTGGATCAGTAGTAATTATGAATAAAGATGATTGTTAAAAAAGTAAATTTTTTATGAGCCTATTTCACTAACCACTATTAATTCATTATTCAAGGGTATACTTTTAGTTTAAAAGATATGAGAGCTAGGGGTCTTATAAATAATAATGTATATAACTTTTTAGTACCAACCAAAATTCATCCTAGTAGTTTTTATATTTTGCCAAAGATTCATAAACCTGGTTGTCCAGGCAGACCTATTGTAGCTAATATTGGTAGTCCTACAGAAAATATTTCAGCATATGTTGATAATATTATTAAATTTATTCCACCATCATTTAATTCTTATGTTAAAGATACTACTCATTTTCTTTGTGTGTTAGAAAATATTAAATCTGAATTACCAGTTGATTGTTTTTTGGTTACTTTGGATATTGTATCATTATACACAAAAATACCTCATGATGATGGAGTTGAGGCTATTAAATGTGCTTTACAAGATAGAGAGTATGATCATGGTCTTATTACTACTATGGTTGAATTAATATATTTAGTTTTAAGAAATATTTTTTTTACTTTTGATTCTAGATACTATTTACAGAAACAAGGTACTGCAATGGGCACAAAGATGGCACCAAGTTATGCGAATATTTTTATGTCAAAACTAGAGTCCTCTATACTTGATAATGCTAAGCTGAAACCTCACACTTGGCTTAGATATATAGATGACATTTTCATGATATGGCCACATAGTGAAGTTGAACTTCATAATTTTTTAAGTTATTTAAATAATTTTAATAAACATATTAATTTCACAATGAAATTTTCAAAATCAATTGCTCATTTTCTTGATGTTGAAGTTATTTACACTAATAGAGTTCTTACTACTACTGTATATAGGAAACCAACTGATAATAACCACTATCTACATTTTTATAGTAACCATCCTAAACATTTAAAGGCTAATATTCCTTATAGTCAATTTTTAAGGATGAAGAGGATTTGTAATGATGAGAAATTTCTTCAACAAAATAATAGTATTTTATAGAATAGATTGCTCAATATGAGGTATCCTAAGACATTGTTGGATAATGCAGTAAGGAGATCTTTTTTAATTGATAGAAAGAAACTTCTTTTATCTGAAAAGAGTAAAAAACAATTAGATGTTCCACCATTGGTTCTTACTTTTAATAGAGATTTACCTAATATTAACCGGATATTGGCAAAACATTTTAACATATTACAGTCCACAGATTATTTAAAATCTATTTTTTCTGATCCACCTAAGGTTGTATATCGAAAACATAGATCACTTAGAGATATACTTGTCAAAACAAATTTTATTAGTAGTTCTGTACAGGAAAAAGGATGTTCTCCATGTGAGGATAAAACATGTTTTACATGTAAACATATTGTTGTGACAAAAGTGGTCTTTAGTACTAAGAGTCATAATTTTAAATGGTATATTCCTAATTATGTTACATGTAAAAGTGTTAATTTGATATATTTGATAGAGTGTAGTAGATGTTTAAACCAGTATATAGGTGAGTCAGCAAATAGTTTACATGTCAGAATGACTAATCATAGATTTGACATTTTGCATAAGAATAAAGATAGACCAGTTTCAAAACATTTTAACTTACCGAATTATTCAATTGATGATTTAAAAGTAGTGATTCTTCAGGAAGGTTTTTCTTCTACAAAGGAGAGGAAACAAAAGGAGAGTTTTTTTATTTTTAAATTCAAGACCTTAGAACCACATGGATTGAATTTGAACACTGGAACTATTACATCTCTGGGTTACCTGGTCTCCTAAATGATTTCTATATGTGAGTTTTTTATGTGAAAATTTTCTTATATGAGGTTTTTTATGTAAAGATTGGTTATATGGATGTTTAATATCTGTGTTTAATTGGTTTATAGATAAATAATTAGTTATTATAAATTATTGTACTTTGCACTAACTATAATTTTTGATTAAAATGTATAAGTATTTTAGTTTTTAATGAATATTAATGTGAGCACAGCTATTTTTTGTATGTGAGCATAATCTAATTTTTCTATGTATGCACATATGTATATTTTAATTTTTAATTTTGGATTTTTATTTTTATATTTATTTTAATTTAAATAGAATTTAAGCTTGATTAGGAGGAAATGTATTTTTTTTTTGTTTGAATTTTGTCATTGATTGGGTAGATATTCTGTGTTAGATTTTGTGACCAATCAGGGGGGTTTTGTTAAATTTTTAATCTTTTACCAAATCTGTAATTTTTGATTATCGCCATTTTACTGTGTATTTTTTTTCTTTCTGATGAAAACCAGTCCTCTGGTTGAAATATAATATTATTTATTGGATTTATGTCTTTTTTTGTTTATATATATATATTTATTGGATTTATGTCTTTTTTTGTTTATATATATATATATTGTTTTGCCTTATAAATAAATATATTGTTTTACCATATGAATATGCAAATATCCAATATCACATAATTAAGAAGGGGTCATTTGTCAAAACATCTATAAAATATTTATGTTAAGTGATATTATTACAAAAATATTAAACTATTAATAAATATGTGTTTTAATCTTTTTAGGCTACAATATTTTCATTGCTCATTACAAGATCCAGACTTCCCTTACATATAGTAGTCATTGCCTTATTTTACAATATCTGATGATTCCCATGATTTAGAAACATTAATGTTTGTTAATTTTGTAGAGTTAATTACTGGATATCTCCATCAATAAACTTTAATTTTTTATAGAGGATAATACATAGAATTTCTATTGAGGTGCGATTCTATTAGGTGTTATGATAACATTATTTGTTAATATAAATAAAAAATTGTACATGGTAAATTAGTGGAGCTTTCTCGTGATTGACATTGATCAATACCTGCATGATTTTTTTGCCCATTATAATTAATTTATATATATATATATATATATATATATATATATATATATATATATATATATATATATATATATATATATATATATATATATATATATATATATATATATTATAATGGAAATGGTTATTTGGATGGTTGATTTATATATTTATACTTTCAATTATATTTTATACTTATTTATTATACTTTATTTTTTTCACAACTTTAATTCTTCCTTTCATTTATTTATTTCTTAATCAATTTTGCTAACCGAAATATCCCAGCTTAGCCTCCAACTGTAATGGATATTGTTTAATTATTTATTTAACCAATGCCATTACAATGCAAGCAGAGAGCTAATACAGATACAAATTTAACTTCATATCTATACCCTTGACCGAACCCCAAGGCAATACATACATATTATCTTGGTGTTATTTTTCCTGATCAAGAACCCTCGGCTGCTGAACAAAGCAAACTATTTCAAGAAATTTAACGAATGTCCAGCGCTTGCTATTTATTTTTTATAATTGGGAAATTTGCATGAACAAGCAGCACATGAATACCTTTTAAAATTAGCTTTACCCTTTAATCAATAAATTTCAGTTCCCCCCTGTTGTAGCTTAGTGATAAGAGAATAAAGCATGTATATGCAATTTCCGAATAAATGTTTAATAACACTCACTTTTATATATAAAAAAAAATACATGATAATAATAATAAAAAAACACACACACTTATATAATATGTGGCTATAATAAAACATAATAAAACAGATCAAATATAAAAGTTATTTTGAAGTCCTATTGGGTAGAGTTCTAAATTTATCAAAATTGTTCCTTGTTTATTTATTTAAGAACATTAAATTTAAAATGCATGCATGCTTTTTACCTAGGTTTTCCTTGTAGTTGTTTTCATGGGTATTTCTTTTGAGACCTTTTTACCATCCAGTGGGAGATCATCCCTTTTTTGTAGAGACAGTGATGTCCTTCACTGTCAGCTGGATTGATTTTCTCTCTCAGTTTGTGGGGTTATTTCTCGTTACAGTTTTTACTTCTTGTCGATTCTTTAGGTAGATTTTAAGTTGTCAGTCACAGAAGTGGCAGTCTCTCTAGCAGGTCAGGCATAGATATTACATTGTGAGTCAGTGGTGAGATGGATTGAATATGAACCCACGTCCCTTTAATGCCACTAGCTGCACACTTCTTTCATTTTCTTTTAGCTGTTGCTTCTTCAAAACCTCTACTAGTAATGAATAGATAATAATTGTAATTCTCTTACTGTCTTTCTTTTGTTCATTGTTTTGTAAATTTTTAATTAAGATTTAGATTTCCAACCAATTCTTATCATCGTGTTTCTTTATTTAATTAGTGGATGGAATGTAGGTTTTAATTAATTTAGCTGTAATTATAAGCTTTTCCTTGTTATACATTTTCTTTGTCCGAGGAATTTAATTAGTCCAACAGACTTTCACACCTATGGCCATTTTGTTTTATATTACATATTACATTTAATTTTTATTTAAAAGTTTACAATTCATTTTTCACATTTATGTTTATAATTCATTTTAACTTGTTACAATATAGTTTTTAACAAGAGAGAAAAAGACACATTTCTTTATGCCTCCCCTTCCCCTCTCCCACAATAAATAGAAATAACTTTTAAGCATTTGACTTACTCATTTTTTTTTTAAAAGAGAGAAAGAGACACATTTCTTTATGCACCCCCTCCCCTTCTCTTACTATTACAAAAATCCAAAGTAATTTCGACATTTGAATTTCAACTTTTTTCTTTTCCTTCTTTTTTTTAAAATTTAGTAGCTAATCCATTTACCTTTATTACTTCTAGTAGCTAATTTATCTAATTTTTATTAATAAATATATACGTGTGACGATGACTTTACGTAGTTGTCACAATATATATATATATATATATAAGATACCAACCAGTAACTACCTAAACATTCACAATAAAGATAGTAATCAATATTTCTCACTGCTGTCAAGGCAATCTTTTCACATTATATATATATACATTTTAACAGTCAATGAAATTGCCTTTAAACGTATCCGCCATATGAGGGTGCTATCTAGACATTTCAACCTAGAAAAATTTATATAGTAGGCAGATACATAAGTTAAGATTCAAAAAAAAATTTTATATATATTATTCTGACCGTTTGCCCAATGTCACTAGCTCATAGAGTAGCAGAGATTTAAACATTTTTATAAGTTTTAATAGATTTATATTCTCAAAATATATTAATATTTAAACAATAAAATAAAAGAAGCCACTGCCAGTAATTAACACACAAATAGATTTTATTAACGCACATTTAAAATTGAGGAATAAATTTATTTTTAGATTTTAACATTAATTTTTTTAAATTTAAATCACTATTTTAAATAGACTGCACAGATGGATATTTAAATTATATTTTACTCTAGCATGTTGAGCATAGATAGTCTACATAGATTTTTTCCACTTAAAAACTTATCAAAACATTCATTCAATCTCAGACTAAAAGTTCGTAGCCAACCCAATGCCTGCTTCCAGATATATAGTCACAATCAATGTAATATGAAGATGCTAGCATAAAACCACACTGACAGGAATGTGCATCTGACAGCGTGATATTATTTGAAGGAAATGATCCATGTCCAGAACAGGAAAGTACATCTGTCTGACTAAGGAATCATGTATGGTTATTTTTAAAGAGTGCTACATATGGGGGAGAGTGGTCTTTCTGCCATCTTATAAATCCCTGTCCATAGAGCTAGAAGGGGTCAATGGTGCAGGAAATACATCTGCAACCATTTCAATGATATGACTGCCTCTTTGGGTCATGCATTCATTTGGGTACATTGCCCTGTATGCTAAACACACTTCACATTACATTAATATCAACACCCATATATCCTTCCACAAGCATTGCCCTAACTATGAAACAAATAGCCTGAAATTAAAATCCCTTAAATTAAACATAAACGAATTTAGACATAGTTATTAATCTTTATCCATGCAGCTATCTACACCCAACTTTAATTTAATACATTTTATTTAACAGATAGAAATAAATAACCTAGTTAAACACAAACATAAATAATTAAATTTTAAAAAAAATGGAAATGATTGAAATAGCAAACATATATAAAAACAAATATTTATAATTGATTTAGAGTTTTATTCTTGGTCAGGTAAGAGTACATTCATTTATATTACTTTTTTTTTTTTGGATTGATTACTTATTGACATTATACGGTAATTATTTAAAAGAAAGTTCAATTGGTAAAAGTTTATACTTTACGGATTCTGCAGATTTTGAGGTCCATCTTCATGATCACTTATGTAGAGTGTTTGTTCTTCCTTTTTAAAAACAAAGCCGCTACTTGCCATTTCTTTTTGGTCCCTAACTGTCATAGGGAGGTCTCAGCTGGTTGTCCGAAAATTAAATTTATTGCATACTTCCACATCGTGAAAATCTGCAATATAGCTAGTTATAACGACATATTCATAGTCAGCTCTCAGATAACAATTATAATAATAATTTTGCTTTTATATTTTTATTAGTCTTTTATCATCCAATCTTTGGATTTAACCGGCAAGACGTCACTAATCCTCTAGTGTTTCAATTATGGTCCATGCTGACATTTCTGGTGTTTGCATTGGTCATTTAATTTCTTTGTACTCTCTTATCTGACCCTTTTATTTATTTTAAATGCTTCACGGGTTAGTTTGCTTTTGAACAATCATTTAATTAATAAGACAATCATTTCCATTTTCTAAGATTATAGAAATCAACATTATTTCTATTTCCCAAAATATCAAATCTTTATATCTTTACTTTTTTTACAAAAAATTACTTTCAAATATTTTTATTTTCTAAAATAGTTTTTAAAGTTGTCCATCATGCGATCTATATATACGTTAAACAGTTTTTAAATTTCAGTTTTTAAGTTAAGTTTTTTTCTTTTTAATAAATCAATTTTTATTTATGATCCTTTTTATTTTAATTTTAAAATAATGTGACGGCATATTATATTCTGTTTATTTATAATGGTCGGGGATGATGATGAAATATCCAGTCTTACCGCATCTGCCGACAGAGCGCCACTAGGCTACTTTGAACCTAGAAAATTTATATTTTATTGGTTAATTCAGTTTGTGGCCAAGATTTTGGGTTTATGGCTAAGTAAATTTTTCCACTGAGGTCTGTGTCTCTATCTTTGGGCGGGAAAAGCACGTTCTTTGTTTCTAACTTTTACATATGTATTTTATTTCGTAATCATTTCCTTAATTGTCATTTTGCCCCAAGGATCTGTTTGTAATTTTTATATTTACAAATTAAAAACTCTTTGCTATTATTAAAATCAAAAGGCTTTTTATTATATATTTTATTTAAAGATTAGAATCTTTGCTTCGATTCTATAATTTATTTATTTTTTAAAGCTTATTTTAATATTTAAATCAATCTAACATATTAATAAATTAATAATTCGTTATTTGTGCATTTTGACAGTTAGTTTTTAATTCTGTATTAGATAAAAAAAGTTACTATTAAAATTTAAATGTAACATATATATATATATATATATCCCGTTACAATATATATATATATGAAAAACAAAAACAAGTTTTATATATGTAAAAACCTGCTATTGCTTGTATTAATGATCAATAGATGGAGCTTTACCAAGACCTCCAAACAAGCATATTTGTTTACATAAACGTCAGAGTCAATATTCACTGTCTCTTTCATTTTGCTCCACCCTCAGATCAGCTGATTTCAAGCTGATTTGCTCTCATCAGTGAGGGATAGTTCTATCCCTCACTGATGAGAGCAAATCAGCTTGAAATCAGCTGATCTGATGAGAGCAAATCAGCTTGAAATCAGCTGATCTGAGGGTGGAGCAAAATGAAAGAGACAGTGAATATTGACTCTGACGTTTATGTAAACAAATACGCTTGTTTGGAGGTCTTGGTAAAGCTCCATCTATTGATCATATATATATATAATGTAAAAATGCAATACTCATTGTAGAAAATATTATATATAAAACATAAATAATTAACTGTATAAACAATATTATAGTTTACATTTTTTTGAAGCTTTTTCGATTACGTATAATCCTTGTGAGCTTTAACTGAATTTAAAGCTGACAAGAACTAGTACGTAATTGAAAGTGCTTCAAAAGAAAGAGAGAAATGTATTTTTTCAATGTTTGTTTTTTATTATTCTCAAAACATTTTAAACACAACTATCCTGAATAAATTACTAAAATTTATTTTGGATAGTATTAATCATGTTTATTTATACTAACACACTGCTTTTATTTAAAAAAAAAGGATTCAAATATAACTTTTGAATTTTTTTTATATGTTTTTTTTATATATTTAAAATGTATTATTTTTTTATTTAAGAATCCAAGATGGCCTTTTTTGAAAGATTTGTACCTCGGTAAGAAGTTTAAAATAAATGTTAAATTAAAGCACTTAGAAATTACCAAAATTATTACTTTGGAATTTCTATTAATTAATTGAGATTCTACATTGTTAGATAAATTAAAAACTAACAGAAAATTATACTGGATATCTATTGATCCTTATCAAGGTATAAACTTTCTAAAATTAGAAACAAAGTATGATTTTCTTTTGTGTCAGACAAGATCTGAAGACAAATTACCCAGGCAGCACATAGTTCAAATACCAATGCTCATTTATAAATAGTGGGTTTTTTTAAAGGAAAAAAAAGAAGTTAGAGTTGCAGAAAGTCTCCATGCAAGTTGAAATGTTTAATGAGTCATTAAGGAAAAATCATCACCCATTCTTTCCTGGGACCTGAAATCTTTTTTTTATGCCACTGCTATGAACTGTATGAAAAAATGCCACCAGTCATCATTCCGGGGAACACCAAGGTAAATGCCACAAGAGTTTAAATCCTATCATACAGATTTTAGAAATTATCATTAGAATATAAATGTAATTTCTCAAAGTTTAAAAATATCAAAAGTTAATGTTTAGTGAAAATCTTTAACTGACACTTTAACCCTTTTTTTTTTAAATTTATTTATAATGTTTTTTTTTTTTATATAACTCAAGCTCACAACAATTTTAATATATTTATTGAATATGAAAATATTTATTTGTTTTTATATTGATTTTAAATATAAAATTTCATGCTTTGGTGTTTTTTTATTATTTTGACAAACTTCACTCGCAGGGGTTCAAAAAAGGTAATTTGCTAAAAGAGAATATTATGTTCACAAAGGAGAAAGGAGTTTTTAGCAAAGAAAGAATTAATTTTAAAATAAAAATAAATTGATTTGTCTTTTCCATGAGTGAAGTTTTGTCGAATATATATATATATATATATATATCAAAATATACTGACAGCAATCATTTAAATAATTTTGTTATAGATTTCCCAGGATGGGATTCTATAATTTTACATTTTTTTAAAATTGAAACAAAATAAAAATGCTATATATTTTGAACTAGTTACATACTGCTGGAAAGTGTCAGTTATTTTAAAGTTAGGAAAGTGGGAAGGGGTAATTTATTTGAGAAATATTTTTCCTTATTCTAAATGTATGGTTTTGTTAGTTAGATATTTATGTAAATTAGTTGGTTGCACAGGTTGATCTCTATGCAGTATTAGATCATTTAAGGATATTTAATTATAGTTATTTCATATTTGGTGATTATAATATCTCAGGTTAATAAAGAATGTTCAGCGTAGTTTGGACGGACCTAAAAAAGTCACTTATTTGTATTAGGAGTTGACTCCCAGTTATGCATAGGTCTGTGGGCTGGAGAGTGTGGTTGATGTAGAGTTGGTTAGTCAGCATGATATCCATATAGGCAGACATGAGGGCTTTCTGTAATTCCTATCTTCTTTTGGTATTTGTTCGCAACATGGCCGACATACCGAATTCCCTTTTTTTTTGTTGGAGTAGCCAGGCAAGTGTCTGTGAACTGGCTTGTATGACCCTACCTGTGTTTCTTATTTCATTTGCATTCAAATGTTTATTATCCCAACATTATTTTGCTTTTCTTTTTGCCTATCTAATATGTAAGCCATAGGGAAATGATTCTACTCAAGGATTTTCAGCCTGAGTAACCAATTCTTTTGTTTTATTTCATGATTAGTTAAAATCTTTTTAATTTAGATAATTCACATGATAGTTTTATAAGAAATGATTTAGTTGAAAGTCCAAGTAAGGCAGCTTGTTTGTTTGATAATTAACAGACCTATTTTTTATATAATAGCTTACAGTTCCAAACACTGTGAGATTATTTAATGCTGTTCCAGCAAGGTCTTCTCATAAAATAAAAATGTTATTTTATTTGAGATTTAATTTGGTATTCATAAAGAAAAGTAAAATCAATCATTTTCTTTTCTTGCATCATTGGAGTAAGATGTCAAATCAATTTTTATTATAATTGTTTTTTTGACCTCCATTTCATATAAAAATGTTTTAAAATCTTTTTTAAAATAGAAAATAAAAATGTTTATTCTTTTTATACAATCAGTTTGTCAAATGTTAGACATGCTGATGTATTACCTTGTAATAAATGTGAACAGAGAATTTAGAAACCGCTGTCATTTAATTCTAAAATCTTTTTTTTTTAAATAAATGTGAACAGAAATAAAATTGCACAAACTAAATAAAATGAAAAGTTAACCGCTAATGTGAATCTGTTATGCAGAATGCAGTCTCAGTTAAATTTACTATATAATTATAAAATTAATGTAAAGAATGTTTTTTAAGAGCTTGAGTTAAATATAAATTTAAAATAATTAATGAGTTTAAAATATATATATATCTAAAACTAAACTTAGTGTTTTTCGAATCATTTCATTTACTTTTTATTTTAAGTAATATTTGATTTTTAGTATACATATAAATGAAATCACCCAAGTTCTCATTAAAATATAATTAAAAATGAATCTCATGCTTGAAGGCTCGGCTCCAGCATGGTGAAAATGAATGAATTTGATGTTATCATCGAGAAAGGTTATTGATTAGATCTTTGACCTGGGGATATAGGTAAATAGTGCAGAATCCATGATGTACCTGACATATATCTTGTACAGGTCGGATTCAAGGTACTTTACCTGTATTTCAGGTCTTGTAGGATTGATAGACATTTTTCAACCAGTACAATACTCTTGTAGAATTTATTTTATTACATATTATCTATGGTATATACATGTATTATAATTTCTTATATATATATATATATATGCACGCGTGTGTGTGTGTTCACTAGATGGAGCTTTCCACTAGCTCCAAAAAATCTTTAATAATAAGTGTCAACAGAGAAAGAATTCAAAATCTCTATTGTACTATCCTCATCTCCAGACTGATTGGTTTCGAGCTTAATGGCTCACCTCAGTGAAGAGTTAGGATTTCAGAAACTAAATCTAAAACTCCAACTCAGAGCACTTATTTAATACATTACCATCAGTTTGAAAAGTCGAATTTTTCAGAAACATAAAATTTCTTCAAATCTAGCTACCATAAAAGTATTATATTTCTTAGTACATGTGAATATGATCTTTAATGTAAACTTTCAATTGAGCAGGAATTATTAGAATTTTTATTGTTTATAACTATTTATATTGAATGAGCTAATAAGCATAAATTCATCCGATAAAGTAATGGTTGATCATTTGTGCAAATTTATAATGAAGCTATTCCCACTTGTGTTTTTAATAATTACCATAATTTGCAGACTTTCTTCAATGATTATTAATTATTGCTGATTTCTTATTTAAAATACATTGCTGAGTTATTTATTTATTTTTTATTAATTAGTATATTTGTTCTTCAAGCAGATGATCATTCCTGCTTCATGGAGATGAGTTGGCCAAGTGTTTTCTAGATATGGTCACACTAAGGTGAACATATAGCATATTTTGATACTCAGATAATCTTCACCATTATTATTATTATTATTATTATTATTATTATTATTATTATTATTATTATTATTATTATTATTATTATTATTATTATTATTATTATTATTATTATTATTATTATTATTATTATTATTATTATTATTATTATTATTATTATTATTATTATTATTATTATTATTATTATTATTATCATCATCATCATCATAATCATCATCATCAATGTAGACAAATTTTCCTGCATGATAACAATCAAGTTCATTACCAGTTATATCAGCAGATGTCTCTTTCGACTTTATATGACTTTCTGATTTGATGAAATTCCTGGGTGTGACCTTGACAATACAGGCATAATACATTTATATTTCATCATTGGATATAATTCTGCTTGTGCTAACATAGCACTGCAGTCAGTATTTAATAAATGTGTTTTAAAACCTGATATTGCAATTATGCAGCCAGACATAATTCTACGTCAATGGCAGCCATCTATTAATAATTGTGATTTTTATTATATATAAATAAATACTTCCAACTATATCCTGCTTATGTAAGAAGTAATTAGTAGTTAAATCATTATATAATGTCCATTGTAAAATAAATTAACACATGTAAAGCCTATAGTTACTCTATTATATATAAGTTAGTGATAATTAAGCTATTTCATTGATAATTCATCTTGTTATAACCTTAAGAAGTGAAACAAAAGCTTAGCTTTTAATCTAGACCTAAGATCAGTAACATATGAACTTTTAATTTACTTTATTCTGTTCTTAATGGGTATTAATATATATATATATATTGAACAATGTGGTGGGGTAGTAGATCACTTGGGCACTAAAAACTTGCATAAACTTTGACTCTTTAATAAAATAACATTATCAAATAAATGTAACTTGTGAAACAATATTGTAAAACATTTATACAAAAAATATGATCAATGATAAATTTGATCTATGTTAATGCAATTTAAATACTGCTCCACACTGGCCCCCTAGGAAGAGAATAATATCCAGATGATAGCTGGGACCAAGTCGGAGCTATATATATCAGATATATAACTACGACTATGTTTCAAGGGCACAGATTTTTTTGGCTGCAAAATTCAACACCTATCATTCAAAGTACTATTTTGCTTTGGAGTAAACTCCAGGCACCAGGTAGCTACAAGAACTACATGTTTTGAATGATGGCAAACTAATTCAGTCCTAAGAAATCCCAACTAGCTCAACCAAAAGGATAGTATAATATACTGTTACTTTATTTAGTGGTAAAAGAAGTGACTGAAGATAATTTATTCTAACTAAGTACTTATTATTATAATTTTCTAACAATTTATAAATTTTCTCAATTAAATATAAACAATGATTCATAATAACCTCTCGGGCACAAACATATTATAATAATATATACAGTAGTAATATAATTTGGCATTAAAATAATTACAAGCATTCAAAACATGCACATCAATTGTTCATTTTATGTGGTTATAGAATTCATTTATTAATGAACTCTGGGAGGCTTCAAGATTAGCAATGGCTACATTAATATGAGAAATGAAGTAATAAAAGTTATTCATTACCTATAGGATTTTGGATATTGACTTCTTGCTGTTTGCTGCTTCTCAAGAATTTTTCCAACCGGTTGGATTTGAGGTTTTTGTGGAAGCTCCATGATTACTATTTCATGACACTATTATTTAAAACAGACATCTTGGGCAGTTTCAAGTTGTTAGGCAGGCATCACTTTTTTGGGAAGGCCTCTGGTGTTCCATTGGACTAAGGCTGGAGATTGGCTGTATGTTTCCAATGGCTGTTAACACTGCATTGTCATGGAAAACACTGATTCTCGATACATGATAGACTGATGTAAAAACTCAACTGACTGAAAAACTGATTGACTGACTGAATTTATATGATGACCTGTTGTCACTTTGTTAATTAGTTTTTATATTTACCAGCTATATCCATTGTTAAAATTCATCCACTGTTTTTGATTAAATTCTGATAGATTTTAATCCTGTTTTCAGTTGGTAGCTATTGCTAATTCTGTTGTTTGTGGATTTTTACTTAGTAGGCATTGCTAATTCTATTTTTTGATTCCTAATTTTCATATTTCATTATATTTTTAATATTTTTAACCTGCACATATTTATTTTATCAATGCACACACATTTATTTTACTATTCCTTATGTTTACAATTGTTTACTATTTACACATACATATATTTAAAATCAACTCATTATTTAGTTTTAAAGATTACTTTTTTTAAATCAAATAAAAGAGACTACCTTTAATTTTATATAAAAGATTTATAGTTTAAATTGTTATACTTTTAATTTTTCTAAGTTAATTTCCTCCCCCTTTCAATCAATTGTTAAACTTTTATTTTTAATGTTTCTAAACCAAACCCTCTCCCCCTTCTACTAATTAATTGTAACTTTTACTGATAAATGACATTTATACAAAAGTTTAAAACTCTTTAAACTTTTATAGATTATTTTTTACTTTCACCAAAGTGCATTTTGTTTAAACTAATAAAATTAATATAAAACTATTTAGACTTTTATAAATTTATTTATTTCTAATGAAATGTTTTTCTTTGTTTTTACTTCATTTATGTATGGACAACTTATTGATTTTATTACTTATGCATTATTTATGAAACCCTTTTATTTTTGAATAATTGTAGCTTATATGTAGTGCTTTCATAAGCAGTACATTACACCACTTCCCTGACAAGAGTAAAATGTGTCAGTTTGACCATTTTATCTCAGATAACTTCTTTACTAAATTTGAATTTGTTTACATTAATTTTTATTTTATAAGTTTACTTTCTTTATATTTGGGACTATACATGCTAAGGGCAATCTTTTTTGGTTATACTTTTCTTCCCTCTAGTCTGACAACATTTCTTAAAATGATCTTGTTCTAGATGATGATCACAAGGACAGCATTATTTTTTGTGAGACAGTGATTTTAAAATGAGGCAAATGCACAGTTTTCTGGCTTATACCAGCTTATACATATGTGAAACAAAGCTTCATTTGTTGGGTTTTCCTACCAGATTTTTGGAAAAAAAAGATCTCTGTGAATGGCAGGATTCATCTACTGTCCAATTTCACCTACACTTTGGAAACAATTCATAAGATATGGGGACTCTCCCCCAACAAAGTGCTTCACAGCTTACACTGGTTGTTTCTAGTGTTCATTTTTAAATAGAATGGGAACTATCATCTTAGAAGTGATCACTAATATTCGATTATGGGTTCTAATTTCATCCAGCCAGCAGCTTTAACTTTTTCTAAACTCAATCCTATGCATGCTATTCCTCTTTTAATTAATTACAATCTCTTATACACTCATAATTTAAACTTTAGATTTACATTTCATTTACATTATTTATTTATATTAAGCTTGCAATATTTTTTAAACCATTTATTTAACTTGCTTTTATTAACATGTGTGGATTCAGAAACAACTATTTTATTTTATTGTGATATATTATTACTTTTCTATAGATATTTTTTTTTAATCTTTATTACTTTAAACCATTTATTTAACTTTCTTTTATTAACTTGAGTGTATTAAAAAAACTTTTATTTTATTACACTAATTATTTATTATTTTCTACAGATATATTATACTTATTTGTTTAAGTTTATTTTATTGATTTTATTTTAACTATTTATTTATGAACATTTTTCTTCTTAATGTGCATGCAAAAAATAAATCTTTTATTAGTGTAGCCTCCATTATTATTTTATGAAAACAATTTCTCCCTTTTTTAAAAAAAAAATTAGTTTTAACTAGCAAATCCTATTCAGGATTATCACCCACACCAAAAGTTTTTTCTTTTTAAATTCATTATCCATTTCTGGTCCTTTGTTTCTTTCTTTTACTTTAACATTGTCCATTTACTAACAATTACACTCTGTCAGGTGGCACCCTTTTATGGACACTTTGATCATTATACTGATCTATTTTTCTATATCTATCTATAGGTTTTTTAGTGAAATTTCATTGTCTACCTGAGTCAGAAATTTTACAATTTTTTTCACCATCTGACCATTACTACTTAGCATCATTTACTGCACATGTAGTGGCATATTATGCCAGATTGCTCTTATAATTTGATCATCTGACAATAGAAACACCATGAATGCTTTGAATTTTGTGATCTGTTTAAAAAAAATTATATGAGAGTTTCCCATGGACACTGGGATATTTTACTTTAAATATTTTACAAAGTATGCCATCCTGTCAGGCTTTGTTCCAAAAGGTTAAGATGGCATGCCTATATTCCTCAAATTTCCACAGTTTAGCATACTGGATGTGCCACCAATCTAAAGCTTTTCCTTGAAGGTGACTACTAGAAACTGTGACTTTATCCCCTTCTTGCTACTACTGGATTTGAAAAAAAACAGACTCTCCAAATGTTTTAATAAACTCTCTCCTACTTTGGCCTTGAATGTCACAATAGAAAACTTTTTCTCCAGGAATCTCTTGGTCAGTCCCTCCAGCTTATTCTCCCTATCATAACCTTTATATTTACATTCCACTTGGTCTATCTTATATTCTAGACCCTTAGTTATATATATATATATTTAAACTAAGGGTGATATATATATATGTATGTATATATATATTTAAAGTCAGGAGTGATATATATATATATACATACATATATATATATCACTCCTGACTTTAAACTATCACTGCTTTTTGCTATGTCAAAAGATTCTCTTTCTAATTTTTCCACCACTTTGTCAATTTTTCATTCTACTTTTCTCTGAATGCCTTCTTTTTTAACATACTTAATTCTTCATGTGATGTGCTATATATGTTTCTCCATTCCTGGCACATCTTTTTCATCTGTATTATTTTTAGTTCCAAATTGCTATACTTAATGCTATCTTGTTCTACTTCACCTCTCACTTCCTTTATGATTTCTTCCACTATCACCCTTTCCTGACTTTCTTTGTTCAAATCTTTCTTTATGACTTTTATACCTATATGATTTCTCTTTACTTTCTCCATTATTTCATCCCTCATTACCTTCATTTCTCTAATCATTTCTAATTTGAATTCTTGCTGACTTTGCTGAGTTCCTAACACATTTCTTTCATTTTAGTTTTCATCATATCCATTATCATTTTGAACATTATCTGGGCCTCTGACACTTCCTTTTCCACTATTTATGGATTTTTGAAAAAAAATTTCTTTTGGTCCATTTGTTTATTCATTGTTATACTGTCTTCCATTTTCAAAACTTTCAATTTCAAAGTTGTTTTTATATTTATTTAACCAATGCTTTTATTCACAATAAACTCAAAATATTAACTGTTTATTTATTTCTTTTTAAAACAGAACATATGACTGACTCCAACCCTTTGTCCTTTTTCTCTATCTGTTCTCAATGCTGTAACTCCACCCACAATATCTAACCATCTTTAATTCTCTCTTTTCATTTAAAAAAATAGTTTTGGTCAATTCTTTATTTAAATTATACCACTTTAAAATTCTTAATTGCAATTACACAATTTAGTGTTTTTTTAAATTTATTTTCAAACAAAAAAAATATTTAATTGAATGTCATTTATGATGGTTCTGCTCCCTCATTGGGAAAATCCAAATGAATTATGTGGGGTAGTAGATCACTTGGGTAAGAAAAACTTGCATGAATTTTGACTCTTTAATAAAATAACATTATCCAATATAATTTGTGAAACAATAATGTAAAACTTTTATATAAAAATATGATCAATGATACACTTACACATTCAATCTACACCAATGCAATTTAAGTATTGCTCCACACTGGCCTTTTAGGCAGAGAATAATATTCAGAAAATACCTGTGACCAAGTCAGAGATATATATCAAATATATAACTATGACTACATTTCAAGGGCACAGATCTTCTTGGCTGCAAAATTCAACACTGCCACTATTTTGTTTTGGAGTAAACTCCAGGTGCCAGTTAGCTACAAGAACTAATTTTTTTTGTAATGGCAAACTAATTCAATGCCTAAGAAATCCCAACTTGCTCAATCAAAAGAATAGTATAATGTACTGTTACTTTATTTAGTAAGTAAAAAAATTGACAGACAAATATTAAGTTTAAAGATAATTTATTTTAACTAAATACTATTATGATAATTTTTAAATTACTTATAAATTTTCTCAATTAAATATAAACAATGATTCATAATAACCTCAGGCACACACATATTATAATAAGATATACAATAAAAATATAATTCAGCATTAAAGTAATTACAGGCATTCAAAACATGCACACCAATAGTTCATTTTATGCAGTTACAGATTTCATTTATTAACTGGCTCTGAGAGGCTTAAGGATTAGCAATGGCTACATTAATATGAGAAATGGAATAAGAAAAGTTATTCATTACCTATAGGATTTTGGATGTTGACTTCTTGCCGTTTGCTGCTTCTTGTGAATTTTTCCAACTGGTTGAATTTGAGGTTTTTATGGAGGCTCCTATGATTACTAATTCATAGCACTATTATTTAAGTCAGTTAGACATCTTTGGCAGCTTCAAGTTGTTAGTCAGGCATCACTTTTATTGAGAAGACCATTGGTGTTCCATTGGCCTAAGGCTGGAGACTGGTTGTATGCTTCCAATGGCTGTTAACACTGCATTGTCATGGAAAACACTGATTCGGGATACATGATAAACTGATTGTAAAAACTCAACTGATTGAAGAACTGATTGGCTGACTGAATCTGATTTTTACTCTATTTATATGATAACCTGTTGCCACTTTGTTAATTAGTTTTTATATGTGTCAGCTATATCCAGTGTTGAAATTCATCCACTCTTTTTGATTAAATTCTGATAAGATTTTAATCCTGTTTTCAGTTGGTAGCCATTGATAATTCTATTGTTTGTGGATTTTTACTTAGTAGCCATTGTTAATTCTGTTTTTTTAATTTTTAACTTTCATATTTCATTAAATTTTTAATATGTTAACCTGTACACATTTATTTTATCAACGTGTACACATTTATTTTACTATTCCTTATAAATACTATGATTTGCTATTTACACATGTATATATTTATAATCAACTCATTATTTAGTTTTAAAGATGATTTTTTTTTCTTTGAATCAAATAAAAGAGAGTATCTTTAATTTTATATAAAAGATTTATAGTTTAAACTGTTATACTTTTAATTTTTCAAAGTTAATTTCATCCCCCTTTTCAATCAAACTTTAAATTTTATTTTTAATGTTTCTAAACCAAACCCTCTCCCTCTTCTTCTAATTAATTGTAACTTTTGATTATTTCTTTTTTTAATGAATTGCATTTTGTTTAAACTAATAATAATATAAAACTATTTAGACTTTTATAAATATATTTATTTCAAACATAATGTTTTTCTCTGTTTTTACTTCACTTATTTACAGACAACTTATTGATTTTATTACTTCTGTGTTATTTATGAAAGCCTTTTATTTTTAAATAAATGTAACTTACATGTAGTGCTCTCATAAGTGGTACAATGTATACACATTACCTCTCACATTTGTGTCTTGTTTACCACAATTAATCTTTTTAGTTTTAAGAGTCTCTGGTATCTTTTTGACCTCAGCATGATATAAGAAAAGAATATGTATGTCAACATCAGATGTGATGGTCATGTGGAAATTATCCTGGGGCATAAGTAATGAGGTTAAACTTTGTATTGTTTGTGGTAATATTTATATCAACATTACACATACACATGCAAATTAGTGATCATTTGGATCTTAAGATTAGTTTTGCTGTTTATATGTATCTGACTACTATAATAGAATAGTGGTCAATGTATTATTTTGAGATTGATTTTTTTTGTAATTATGTGGTTTACTTGTGCATACTTTTTAAAAAAAATACTATTATTATTGTAAAACAAGCTGCTCATTTATTTTATGAGAATTAATTTAGAATTAAAAATGCATTTGTAATTTAAAATTTTTATTATTTATATTAAATCATTAGTTTTATTTAAACATCTTCCTTCATTATTATTGGCAGCATTCCAAAAATAGATATAAGATTGTATAAACTGAGAGATAAGTGTGTGTATATTAATAATTTTTATTAGTCAAATTATTCAATAATGAATAATATTTCTGTAGTATAATTTTCACTACACCACTCTAATGCAAGGTACGGAATGGTTTCTATCTGCTTTTAAAATCTTATAGGTTTATAATATTAGTTATATTAAGGTAAATTAATTACAGAAAAGCTAGCATTAGGGATAATACCAAGACTAAAAATAATAATGATAATAAATAATAGTTAATTTAACATGTTATGGTGAAACACCATAACTCATTAATTATAAATCTTTCATCATCACAATGCATAGGATAACCACCAGAAGAATTACGGTGAAAATCTTGTTAATTTATCTGTCAAAAGTATAAATATGGGGTAAATATAGGTAATCAGATACATATAATTATCCAGTGGAGTCTGTATAAATCTAAGGCTTGAATCCCTTCTAAACTATTTGGACACCCAACTTGGCTGTTTATTTCAAGTTGGAATAAAGTCTTTAGCCTCTGGTATATTTGGTGACCCCACTAGAGCTTGAATTCTCTATGGTATGTTTGGACACATAATTAGAGAAAAAATAATCCCTCGGATCCTTTGATACATATGGTGTCTAGATGGAATCATTTGATCCTTGAGACCAACAAGTACAATATGTGTGTTTTATAAAGGTTTTTAATAAATATACTTTATAATAATAATTAAAACTTTTATTAAAATAAGAGAACAGTAAATATTTTTATTTATTTTATTTTATATACTTAAGATATAAAAATATTGAAATTTAGATATTACATATTTTTATATAAATTTTCATTATTATGTCAAAACAATATGACCCAGTTAAAATATCAGTATATTAGTACTAGGATTTATATTGTACCATCTACAAATAAATGGTACAATGATATTGGCATTTAAAATATTTGAAAGCTAAAAAAGAAAAAGTAAATTTAAAGATCTTTTAAATTGATGCATTTAAAATTTTTTTTTAGTTTGTGTAATTTTTTTAAAAAAATATATAATGAAAGTTAAATTTTTTGTTCATATGTAATTAAAAATAAAAGTTAAAATTGGGAAGAAAAAAAAGGCATGCAGATTATAATCCAGATAAACAAAAGGAATTCCAAAAGGAAAAGAAATATGATCAAGAAAATCTTTCTAACTCTAATTAAAGATGGCAAAAATAATTTACTAAAAAAAGAACTTTGTTACAGAAAGCTAAAATAAATGCATAAAGTTATAAACCTAAGCATCATGATAATAATAACATGTGTTTTAGATCTGGAAGTTTCCATAAGCATAATCTGTGGCAGTAATATACTTCTGCACAGGTACACCAATTGCTGAATGAAGTCATCATGCAAGAATGGAAATGAAACCTCATGAACACCGTAACAAAGAGGTTACTATGACCGAGTTTCTAGCTTCAGTTACAGCATGAACATAATAATTGAAGATGCCAACAGGAGAGACCAATTATAATTCCTAGGAGCTCAGAATTCCATAAATCTATACAAACTTATTGGTAAGTTAAGATTATTTATATCCCGATTGCAACTAAATTAAGCATTTGCAAACAATTCTTAAAAATAAGCTTAAAATAATCCCAAGAGAGACATTAATTTTCTTATTAAAGAGACTTTCATTTAAAGAACTTTCTAGTAAAAACTTAAGAAGTAAACATTGTTTGTAAAATTGTTTTAATTACTTTACCTAATTATTTGATTCATGTCTGGATTAGCATGCATGATCTTCAATTTTATTTAACTAATTTATCTTTAAAATATTTTAATTTGTTATAATAAAGCATTTTGCTTTTATCAATCTTTTTATTGTGTGTTATTAATATTAGTTATTAAAATTATTTATTTTAGTTTATTAGAACTTGAATGTATAATTTATCCTTTGCCAATATTTATTAATTAAGCCCCAGGAATAGTATCTTTAAAAAAATAACCTTTCTTTGGCAAACTATGACCCAGTTTTCTTTTAAAATCATTTTCTTTTTAATTTATGATGTGATGTGATGGATTTCAGTGGATTCTTATATGAATCCTGGCACCCTTATAAAAAAATAAAAAGCTGATTCCACCATTAACATAAGTTGAAATACTTGGTAGGCTGGTTAATCAGGAAATATAGCTATGTTTTATAGAAATATGAATGAAATATTTATATTTTCTGTATTCATAGCTTGAATAACTTTTACTAAATTTACAATGAGTAAAAGAAGGCCTACCAGAATCTACCAAAATATGAAAATGTTACAATATATAGATGAAGTTGGATAATGTCACTTATTATATATATTAAACACTGCCTAATTCTATACTAAAAAATAAACTTTGATATTTTTTTTAATCTGAGACCATTAATCTCATGAAGACATCATTTAATATGAAAGGAATTTTGAATGTTGATTTAAAATAATAGGAAGATTATCTTATTGAATCTCACTAGAGAAGGTCTATTTGTTAATACCTGCAATCATGGTTGTGTAAGAATTTTAGTAAAAAAAATTTGTGTTGGTTAATATTGTAATGTTGTATGAATTTCTATTTTATGTCCCCCCCAATTTAAAACTGTAGAGATAAAATATAAAAAAAGTTGACACAGTTTCAAAAATAAAAGTTGAAATGGGAAAATAAAGAGATGACAGCAATTTAAAAATTAATATTTTAAAATATTAAAAGTACTGTTAAAATATATTTTGCAAAAGTTTAAAGTTTACAGATTATCAAAAAGAAGGCTGTAATTAACGATTAATAAAAAAATAAAAGACTGCCATGGGATTAAAAATCAATAGCTGTTTTTCCAAAAACATTAGATGAAAGTTATTAGAATCTGTTCCTGCCCAAAGCATAAAGAGATAAATAGGGATGTAGAAATTACTTAAGGGATTGTTGTAGCAGTCCTATGGTCAGAATGCGTCAAGACTGTTATTAGAAAAATCCATATTATATGAATATTAGCCAAACAAGACTTGGAGAATAGTGAACAGTAAAAAGAAGGAACTTATATGGTTAAAATATTATATCTTCAAATGTCTGAATAATTAAAAAAAGCTTTCTCTTTCCCTCTTTCTCTCAGTTCAGCTATAAGTAAAATAAATCAAGCCTGTGAACTGCCCATTGGTGTGTCACACTCTCAGAACCCCTCATTGATTGGAAAAGTGATAGAATGAATTGCCTCTGGAACCAGCAGATATATGTTCAGGTAGGAAAATTGTACAGTTTTTATAACCTATTATGATAAGTAAAAATATTTCACAAATTGTATTTCTTAAGTTAAAATATGATATAATGAAATGTTGCTTTTAAATTAATTGATTGTAAATAATACAAAAGGGAAACATATTTACAAATGGAACACAGTGGAATAGTAGATGATATAAAAATATTTTATAAGATATGTTTATTAAGATAATCTATGATTTCATAAAATGTCATTTTCTGGATTGATTGATTGATTGTTAAAATGCTTTCAAATAATAAGAAAACAAAACAATTTATTCTGAATAATGGTCTTGATTTTATAAAAAAAAAAAACCCATTAGAATGAATTGCCTCTGGAACCACACATATTTAAATTAAGGAAATGTTTATATATGTGAATTAAGGAATGATAATATAATGTCTTTCAAATAATAACTTCAAAATGAAGGGATATGGTGGATAAGTGGTTCAAAACCACACTGAATATAATAAATAAGGTCTGTCAAATAATAACTTCAAAATGAAGTGATAGGATGAATAAGTGGTTAAAATCCACACTGAATATAATAATATAGTGGTCTTTCAAATAATGACTACAAAATGTAATGATAGAATGAATAAGTGGTTCAAACCAACACTGTATATAATAATATAGTGTTCTTTCAAATAATGACTACAAAATGTAATGATAGAATGAATAAGTGGTTCAAACCCACCCTGAATATAATATAATGTTCTTTTAAATAATGACTTCAAAATGAAGTGATAGGATGAATAAGTGGTTCAAACCCACACTGAATATAATAATATAATGTTCTTTTAAATAATGACTTCAAAATGTAACAATATGGTGAATAAATGGTTTAAACCCACTGAATATGAGAAGTAATAATAAATCATTTCTCAATAATCACTTCAAATTGTATCGATATGATAAATAAGTAGTTCAAATCCACACATGTATGATAAGTAAAATAAAAATTAATACTTTGGGATTCCTGGATTAAAACACGTAATCCTCAATACATGGATAAAGTAAATACTTCAAGATACTTGGATAGAATAAACACTTCAAGATACCTAAGTAAATTAATGACTGCTATACACATGGATACATATCTATGCAGATGGAAGGCTTCAAACTTAGAACAATTCCCACTCAAAAACAATCAGAAAACATCCATGATGTGCACATGAAAAAGACAGCCCATATAGAGACTGTCAGCAAATTTTGCCTTCTTCTTTTTTAAGAACTTTTATTCACATTGTTGTTAAATAAAATTGTTGTTTCAAAATAAATAATATCATTTGTAAATTTCATTTACATCATTCATCCATTTATGCACTGGTTAACAAGAATCTCATGACTCCTGAGCTATGTCGGCATAATCTGATGATGGTAAGTACAGTTGTAGTGAGATGAAACTCTAGTGGTGCCATTTCAGAAACCAAACACATAAATTTCTAGATGCTTCCAGTCTCTATGGCACTACATCTTCTGATGAGCAGGAAATATTGTTGTAGGTGGGTTAATACCTGCATTGGGGAATGCCAGTTGCTAGTTCCTTCCTGCAGTATGCTCATCAGGAAATAGTTACAACTGATGTAAAGAGGTTTAATGACCTTGTCTGGTTTCATTTGGCACCCAACATGGGGTTCAATCTAGTTAGTTTGCTTTTCAAAGTAAAAAAGAAAACAGTTGAACAAGAAGTGTAAAAGGCAGATGCAATTATGATTCTGTAGATGTGAACAGTACATATGGTATGGGGATATGAAATGAGTCAATAAAAAGAAAAGCAATTCAAAAGAGCTCAGTAAAGTAAATGGGAATAAGAACAATACAGGCATGAGAAAGAAGATGAAGCTGAAACATGGTGTGGAGTGAAAGAGAAAAGCTTATTAAATAAAAAAATAAAAGAAAGTCAATAATAAAAAGTTCTCAGAGAGTAAATATAGCAAAGAAATATATTGTAGTTTAAATAGATGATAATCAGAGCAAAAAGAAAAAAGATGGTGAACACAGAAAGTAAAGAGGATCTCCCTGATGAAGGTCAAAAGTGAGAAGATAATGATCCCAAAGCAGAAGATCAACAACAATCACAGAAAATGAAGAAGGCTCCTATGCTACTCTAGCTGATGGAAATGATAAAAGAAGATAACAATAAAAGATAAACAAAGAACAAAAAAGAGATGAACAAAGAGAAAATGATAACAAAGAGAAGAAGATAAAAATGAAATGGACAAAGAGAAGATGATAACAAACAACAAGAAGATAACAAAAGAGAGTTAACCAAAGAGAAGATAACAAAAAATAGATTAACAAAGAGAAGAGGATAATAAACAAAGAGAAGATAACAAAAAGAAATGACCAAAGAGAAGAAGATAACAAACAATGAGAAGAAGATAACAAAAAAGAGATGAACAAAGAGGAGAAAATAACAAACAATGAAAAGAAGATAACAAAAAAAGAGATGAACAAAGAGAAGATGATATCAAACAACAAGAAGAAAATAAACAAAAAAGAGAGGAACAAAGAGAAGAAAATAAGAAACAAGCAATAGAAAGCAAACCAAAGAATAGAAAAACAAATCATAGAAGCAATGGAAAATCAAAATGAAAAGTTTGGGCAAATAATTAAGCAGATATATGATCAAATATTGAAAATAAAAAAAGAGGTCATCGATGAAGTTAAAGGATCACTAATAGAGAAAGAGGTCAAGATGACCCAAATTTGTGAAGCCATGGATATGAAAATTGAACAAATCCAATGATCCATGCAGGAGCAGATGGACTGTCTGACCATCCAAGTGAGAGAACTGAAGGTAGAAGGTAGCTATGCATTGCCAGTAAGGGGAAGGACAGCAGCAGTCCCAAACAAAATTTGAAAAGAAAATGGTAGAAAAAATTAACCAAGAATTACAGTGGATAATTATATACCAAGAATCTTGAATCAATTTCTTAAGAAAGGAGGATTTTCAGGATGCCCTCATGAATCATCCATTGAATACATAAAAAGCTTAGAATGGTACTTCAGTATTAATAAAATGTCTGACAAGGCAAAACTTGCAATAGTCTGCAGCCATTTGCAGGGTGCTGGTCAAGACTGGTGGGATTCATTGTTTAGCCAACCAACCAATTTCACAGATTTTAAAAAGGCACTCATAAGCTGCTACTGGAGTGATGACTGTCAGGAGGGGATCAAGTATAGGGTATCCCAAATAAAATGCCTACCTGGTGAACCTTACACACTCTTCTTTAGAAAACAAGTGGCCAAATTAAGGGTCCTGACAGTGGACCCATTACCAGAATCTCAAATCATCAGGCTGACCCACCACAGTTTCACAACATATGTCAAAAGAATGTGATTTGGGACAGACTGCCAGTCCAATGAGCAGGTAGCCAAATTGTTAACAGCATATGACAACTGTGTTACCTCATCGACAATAAAGAAGGATGATCCAAGCTGCCAAATAAAGTACCCTATAGGAGAGATGATGGGCCAAGAGTAGGTGCTATCCATTATAAGAGGAAATCACCTCCACAGCATTACAACAATTATAAAATGCCACCATGGTATCATCAACAAAGAAATGAAGCACCACCACAGAAGAAATTCAATGGCTGAAATGCATAGCCCATATCAGACCCATATCATAAAAAAATCACATAGTGATGAGCTGCAGAAAAGGGTGGATAAAAAAACAAGCAACCATGATGATGTCTGACCTGAAAAATGACCAAAGACAAGAGAATATAGGAGTCCATCACCTCAAACCATGAAAAATTTTAATCAGAAAACTGATCATGATACCTAGTATTCCAAACATGGATGTAGTTATACCTCAAAACAATGAAGATAAGTTAGCTGATGGAAGTGGTATATGAGCAGGGCAGAAGTGATGCATGAATTTCTACTTTTCATGTTTATGGTAGGTGGGTGGTGTAGCAGGGCTGTTTGGATGCATTGTGTTCATGATACTCTGAAGTATATGCTCGACACTGTCTAGACATAGATATTGAGCTCCCAGGATAGTCCAGCAGTGTATATGTAGGCCTTATGAATAGGCCTTGGTCTCATGAATAGAGCTCATCTATAGCCCCTAAGACTCACAAAAGATGAGCAGGGCTGGCTCAATGCCTGATATTTTTTCTGGATACTACTCCTTGTGGATGCTCTGTCTAAGTACTTCTGTGTGCTTAAAAATGAGGTATTTTTTCATGACATCATAGGGCTTGTGTGCTGGTAATCCATGCTTGGTCATCTTTTTGTCCTGACATTGGAGACTGCAGTTTGCAAACTCGCTTTTCCTGTCTCATTTTACTTTTTCATCAGCCTATCTCTCTGCAAGTAAAGACCAAACAATAATAAAATATTGTGTGGAATGAAATCATATTTCCAGGCAATTTCATCCCAATAATTTAGTGGGGGTAATGAAATAATCAGGTTGTTTCACATATATAATTTGAAGTTCCTCCTCCTCCCCTTCAATTTAAAACTGTCAAGATAAAATATAAAAAAAAGCTTACAGAGTGTCAAAAATAAAAATTGAATTGGAAAAATAAAGAGATGACAGCAATTTAAAAATTAATATTTTAAAGTATTAAAAGTACTGTTAAAATGCAATATTTTGCAAAAGTTTAAAGTTTACAGATTATCAAAAAGAAGGCTGTAATTAACGATTAATAAAAAAATAAAAGACTGCCATGGGATTAAAAATCAGTAGCTGTTTTTCCAAAAAACATTAGATGAGAGTTATTAGAATCTGTTCCTGCCAAAAGCATAAAGAGATAAATAGGGATGTTGAGATTGCTTAAGGGATTGTTGTAGCAGACCTACAGTTAGAATGCATCAAGACTGTTATTAGAAAAATCCATATTATATGAATACTAGCCCAACAAGACTTGGAGAATAGTGAACAATTTAGAGAAGAAACTTATAACTAATAAAAGATTAAATGAAGAAACAAGTGGTTAAAATATTATATCTTCAAATGTCTGAATAATTGAAAAAAGCTTTCTTTCTCTCTCTCTCTGTCTCTCAGTTCAGTTATGAAGTAAAATAAATCAAGGCCTGTGAACTGCCAATAAGCTTGTCAAGCTCTCAGAACCCCTCATTGGAAAGTGATAGAATGAATTGCCTCTGGAACCAGTAGATATATGTTCAGGTAGGAAAATTGTACAGCTTTTATAACCTATTATGATAAGTAAAAATATTTTACAAATTGTATTTCTCAAGTTAAAATATGATATAATAAAATGTTGCTTTTAAATTAATTGATTGTAAGTAATACAAAAGGAAAATATATTTAAAAATGGAATGCAATGGAATAATAGATGAAATAAAAATATTTTGTAAGATATGTTTATTAATATTTTCTGGATTGATTGATTGATTATTAAAATGATTTCAAATAATAAAAAAACAAAATGATTTATTTTGAATAACAATCATGATTTTATAAAAAAATAAAAAAAAAACTTGATAGAATGAATTGCTAGTGGAACCACACATACATAAATTAAGGAAATGCTTGTATATGTGAATTAAAGCATGATAATATGTCTTTCAAATAATGACTTCAAGATGTAATGATAGGATGAATAAGTGGTTCAAACCCACACTGAATATAATAAATAATATAATGTCTGTCAAATAATGTTTTCAAAATGAAGTAATAGGATGAATAAGTGGTTCAAACCCACACTGAATATAATAATTATAGTGTTCTTTCAAATGATGACTACAAAATATAATGATAGGATAAATAAGTGGTTCAAACCAACACTAAATATAATAATATAATGTTCTTTCCAATAATGACTTCAAAATGTAGTGATAGGAGGAATAAGTGGTTCAAGCCCACACTGAATATAATAAATAATATAATGTCTTTCAAATAATGACTTCAAGATGTAATGATACGATGAATAAGTGGTTCAAACCAACACTAAATATAATAATATAATTTTCTTTCAAATAATGACTTCAAAATGCAGTGATAGGATGAATAAGTGGTTCAAGCCCACACTGAATATAATAATATAATGTCTTTCAAATAATTACTTCAAGATGTAATGATAGGATGAATAAGTGGTTCAAACCCACCCTGAATAGAGTAATATAATGTTCTTTCAAATAATGACTTCAAAATGTAGTGATATGGTGAATAAGTGGTTCAAACCCACTGAATATGATAAGTAACAATAAATCTCTTCCCAATAATGACTTCAAATTGTATTGATATGATAAATAAGTGGTTCAAATCCACACATATATGATATGTAAAATAAAAAATTCTTTGGGATTTTCTGGATTAAAACACATAATCCTCAATACATGGATAAAGTAAATACTTCAAGATACTTGGATAGAATAAACACTTCAAGATATCTAAGTAAATTAATGACTGCTATACACATGGATATGTATCTGTGCAGATGGGGTAGCTTTGAACATAGAAAGACAATTCCCACTGAGGAACAATCAGAAAACATCCATAATGTGCACATGGATAGGAAGACAGCCCTTATAGAGACTGTTAGCAATCTTTTCCTTCCTCTTCTTTAAGAACTTTAATCCACATTGTTGTTAAATAAAATTGTTGTTTAAAAATAAATAATATCATTTGTCAATTTCATTTACATCATTCATCTATTTATGCACTGGTTCACAAAAATCTCATCCCTCCTGAGATATGTCAGCATAACCAGATGATGGTAAGTAACATTTTACTGAGGTGGAACTTTAGGGGTGTCGTTTGGGAAACCAAACACATAAATTTCTAGATGCTTCCAGTTTCTATGGCACTACATCCTCTGATGAGCAGGAAATATTGTTGTAGGTGGGGTAATATCTGCATTGGGGAACACCAATCAATAGTTCCTTCCTGCAATATGCTCATCAGGAAATAGTTACAACCGATGTAAAGAGGTTGGATGTCCTTGTCTGGTTATATATATATATATGATTTCTAATTTATACTGTAAGATTCTATTTTCTGTTCTATTAATGTCAGATAACAATGCATTTACAAGAAATTCTGCATCAAAATTTATTACTGATAGTTATAAAAGTATAAGCTTTAACATTGATTAATGTAATCATACACATAGGAAGACCATATAGAAAAAAGCTTTTATAAAGTTTGTTTTTTATTTGTTGTTGTTTTTTTAAACAATATGTGCTTAGCCGACTTTTGACTATTACATTGTCATAGATATCTATGACTTATAATAGTCGAAAGTTGGCTATGCATATACTGTTTAAATAATAATAAAAACGAACTTTATAAAAGCTTTTTTCTACACAGCCTTCATATATTTATGATTCATTACTGATAAATGCCTACCTGAAATAAATTTTCATTTCTTGATTTAAAATGTGAATTTATTTATTTTGCATGAAGAAGTTCCAAGTATGGATGGTGAGAAAAATGAAGATGTAATATGTAATAAAATTCTTGGCATTTAATAGAGGCAAAATATTCTACCATTACTCCTACTAAACCTTTTTATGAGAGATCAGGTATAGACAGGCATGCTAAAATAGTGATAGACCTAAGTTTCAATGACCCATCACTACAAAAAATTATTGTAACAATAAATAATTATGCAGATTAATTTCTATAAATATGCATTAAACATGGATTGTAAATCATTTTAACAATCTTTTTATCTCCTATAATATTAAGACTTAATTTCAAAATCAAGGGTTAACTTAACTAGACTAAATATTTAGGAAAGCATTATATTGTTATAATTATTTTGAAATAATTATTCACAATTAGTATAGTTTATATAGGCTTCATTCTATTATATGTTTCTCATTATTGTTTTGTAATGTCAAAATGTATTAGTTTTTATATACCTAATAAATTATTTTAGAGTTACTAATGATTTATTTATTATTAATTACACATTATATTACTTCATTTAATCTATGAATATGTATTATTTTATATTAATAACTTTTGTCTGGTCTTTCTGATGTATTGAATTGTGTTTAAAATTATTTTTAACTAGTTTCAATTCTGATATTTTCTATGGTTATATTCGGTGAAAGTTTTTGAAAATGGTCAACTTTTTATTTCTGTATAAAATCTTTATTTATTTTAAAATTCAATAAGTTGGACTTGATTTACTTTAATTTAATTTTATAAATAAAAACTATTCTAAAAATATATTTGAGCTTTGCAAATATTGAAAAAATGAGTTATAAATATAAACAAAAACAATTCATAATATAATGGTCAGACATTACTGTGAAAGTAAGGTCTTTCAGAAATTAAATTAACTTTTAAGATTATTCTTTAAATTTAAACAAACAAATGTGTGTTTATAATAAATCTACCAAATTCTGTTTTAAAATCTGACAGTCTTAAAGTTATTACAATATTTGAAAAGATTTCAACACCATGTAAGTTATGACAAATAATGATGCTACACATGTAATTTTTTTTGTTAATGCTACAGCTAAGTTTATAAAATTCTATTTTTAAAAATAAAACACAAATTTAAAAAAAATCACACTATTTGTATGTTCTTTTTGTCTTAAATAATTATCAAGCAATTAGTGTGTAAAAATAATCAGAAATATTTAATAAACAAGCAAAAATATATTTTTATTGCAAAACTTTGCATGAAACTAGACCAGAAAAAAGTAAATACTTTGTGATAGTTTTTAGTATCATAACCAACAAAATAAAAACAATTCATGTTAGCCAACTAACCATATTTTGATGTCTTCAGAATTTTTCAAAATTAATAAATCAATAAAAGTAGGACCACCACAACTGCATTACAAAAATCTTAAATTATTACCAGTTATGATAAATAGTAAAACGGGGATCTAAACTGCCAGAACTATCATATTTTTTGGAAGTAAGAAAGCTATATTTCTTAATAGATATCATTTTAGACAGATTTTAATATTTTTATTTAACATGTTTTATGTCAGTCACTACAAAATCACTTATTTTAAAGCATTTTGGTGTGTTATGTTAGTGTTGCTATTGTCTCAGCTTTTCTTTATTATTTTGGGCATATCTATAATGTTAGTTGCTGGTTCACATTTTTGTGTAAAAATTATTAAAATTATTATTTCATAAAACATATGGTCATATCATATAGATGCCATACAAATATCATTGCACCATAATGCAAAGAATCTGACAGAATCACTGATTGCTAGATTATTTGGTTTCATGCATTTCAGAAGAATTTTATTATTTATTATTTAAAAAATAGTTTTCAGTAATTTATTTACATATTTAAACTTATTTGCATAATATGTTTGTAAAATATTCATTTAAACCAAATTACATGATTACAATTAGATTTTATTTGAAAATATTTGTTTTAAGAAGATGAATGGTAAAATCATAGTTATGGAAAACTGGCTAACAAGAATTGCTTTTATAAATGCTGGCAAAAAAATTCTAAGTTTAATAATAATAATAAAAAATTTTAATTTTAAACATATTTTTATTCTTTTACTATAACTCAACTAAAATTCATGATGAATAAAATTCAAATAAATATTTAGTTTAATATTTTTTGAGAATAACAGAAATTACAATTCAATACAAAAAGAACAAAGGTGATAAAAGTTGTCACTAGAATCTTTCAAACAGAGTGGAAGGAGTTGAACTTTAAATAAGTTAAGTTAGAGACTCTGTTTTTGATAAATTTTGAAATCTAAGTTTAACATATTTTTATTAAATGAATTTTCTTCCAATTTTACACATATATTAAAATTTGATGGTGATGCAACATGACATTGAAATATTTCAAGTTGTTTGCTAGGTTTGTTTACTATAGAGGGATCGATGGATCAAAATTTGAATATGTTTGATTTCAATTCAATAAATTTTTAGTAATGCATATGCGAGGGCAACATATTTTTAAATACTTTTATTCTAAAAAAATAGCTTTCCTAAAAATATGTTAATGATAAATTAAAACAAAAATAAAAAGAATATTGTTTTCAATTAATTGTAAAAATTGTTTTTCTTTAAAATGGATGAAATTTTATTTTCTCTTGATTATAATATTTTTTTTTAAAAAAAGTTTCCTTAGTAAACAAAATATTTTAATCAATCTAATTATGTCATAAATTTCCTTTAAAATATTAGACTGCAATATTATTATTATTTTAAATAAAAATATTTACAAAAATATCCCAATATAAAAAAAGTAAAAATACAAATAAAAATATTTTATAATAAACACTTTTATTTACCATGGATTAATAAACCAAAAAAATAATTCTTTTCTTCAGCTACAATTGAAAATTTGTTTGTGTTCTGATACATTGTGTCAGCTGCTTGATAGCTCTATTTCTAGCTAAATTGTTAGAAATATGCCATTTGCATGGCTGCAGCCAAGCAGATAGCTTTATTTCTACAATAAAACACAGAAAGTTAGTTTACTCGGCTGCTGGCTACCACTGTGGATTTTTTCTATGCTAAAAGCACAGAAAAATCTCTTCATCAGCTGCCATAGTTGGTTGTGTTATGCACTTTATTGTAATGCTGGGTTGTATATTTTCACTACAGTATCATGTGACAGTATGTTGACTGCATCGTGTCTAAATAATTTAACTTTTTAGGTTGACCTTTTTTGTTTCATGTGAACTGACCTACTGGTACCTTCTAACACTTTTAACAGGGTTGTCACTGTTCCATCAGGACTGTGTTAGTGTTACAAATTAGATTTTAGGGTGGGGTACAGCACTATTTCGAAAATCATGATGAAAGTAATGTATCGTGAGAAATTGTCCAGATAGGAAACCGGAGTTAGATTTCATTTTAATAGTTTGTTATAATTATTAATAACTTTATTTGGTAAATTGCAATCGAATTTAATTCACCCCACCCAAAATGCAGTGTCTGATTAATTACTATCCAAAAAAGAGTAAAATGTGATTTTTTTTTTCTTAAAAAACTACCGTAACTTTTCCGATATGTATAAACAAACAAAAAAAACAAGCCTGTCTCTGATTAATTAGTGTCCAAATAAATATCTGCTATATTTACTATTATTTTTTATTAAAAAAGTAACCTAATTTTATATAGATACACACAAAAAGAGTGCAATATAATTTAATTTTCTTCCCTCCCCCCCAAACACAGTGTTTTATTAATTATTGTCCACAAAAAGGGATAAAATATAATTTAATTTTGTATTTAAAAAGTACCATAACTTTTCAAATATGCAAAGTAACAAAAAAAAAAGAAGCCCATCTCTGATTAATTACTGTCCAAATTAATTACTGTCCCAAAAAGGTCAAAGTCAGCCTTTGTTGTAAAAGTTTGTTGGAATTACTGTCCAAAAAAGTCTCCAATGTACTATTATTTACTATTGGAAAGTAACATAGTTTTTTATTGACACACACAGATAAAGCCTGTCTCTAATTAATTACTGTCCCAAAAAGTCTGCTTACATTTTTGTTCTATTTATTTTTTTAATTTTATGGACATTGTAGTTGTATAGAATGACTGACCTGCGAATGTTATATCAATGTGTTTTTGCTTAGTATCAATGCCATCAAGCAGCTGACATGATAGATTAGAACATTACTGGGAATTTTATATTTAACTTGAAATAAAAGCAGAAGGTATAGAGAAATTAATTAATTTAATCATTTATTATAATTAATTTCTGGATAACCATGCTTTTATTTCAAGCTAACTATAAATATATGTGATAGAATAATTATTTTTGACTTTTTAGTCCATGTTTATTATATATATTGTAATAATAATTTTGAGAAAACCAATGAAATCCACATTTGTGATGGGACATTTTGACTTCAGATAAATATTTATATTAATTGGTTAATATACTTTAAATAAAAATGATTAGATTCAAATATATATAATATTAATCAAACATCTGTGACAATGATAGTTATTTATAACTTAGTACTTAAGTTTAAACTAAGTATAAGTCCTATCAAAAGTATTTTTAATTTATATCTCTAGTGTCAATAAATAAAAAAATGAAACTTTATGACACCAAATCTTCCAAGTAGAATGTATTATTTTTGGAAACTTATTAACTCCTGATTATCATCATTAATAAATTATTACTGCCATCACTGCATTTCCTTTAGTAGATTGCATGATTTCTCAGAGTTTTGGATATTAATAGATACTGGATGTTAATGTTTGGATGTAGTTCAATAAGCAACCACAAACTAAATAGACTGTCAAAAACATAATTTATTGACAGTAAATATATAAAATAGTTGCTTATATACTTGCAACTATTATTAGATATTCAAAATATTAAATTAAGTAATAGTAAGAAATAATTAAATTTAAGGCATTAGAACACTTATACTGATAAGATCTTATCAAGTAAAAATTTTTTTTAAAAAGTTAAAAAGTTGGAAACCATGCTTTTCTGCAAATATTCTTTTTATATATTTTTAAATGAGTCCTCACTTGTTCCTCCAAAGATGATAGATATCTTCTTGGTACACTAATAGTGTTAGATAGAGTATTTAGTTGTATTGGTATCATCAGTCAGTAGTTTTGACAGATTTTACATGATAGTCCATTTCTTTTATCATGGCATGATTAAATCAGATAATGGCTGTTTTTGAAAACTTCAGAATAATCTCTGGATCTGATTACATCATTCCAATGTTTTGACTGGTATAATTGTTATCTTCTATCCCCATATAGTAGATAATTTTTTGTTGGTGAATGTCATGGTTACTATTATGGATTTTAGTATTGAAAAATATTTTTATCATCAGCAATCTATGGTAAATCAATCCAATCCAAACTATGGTGGAAAACTGTTTTATCCAGTAGTTTCTTTTTTCTGCATGGGATCACTGCAATATTATTTCTTGAATAGACTACAATAAGCTGCCTGAGATACTTGTTTTACCTATTTATATCCCACTTGTTCACAGCTATTACTGGACTTGACAAAGTTTTCAAAATAATAGATTTATCACCAGCAAGTTACAATATTTGATATCTGTTTTTTTACAACATATTTTTTGAAAAACATTTTTTGCGTTTCTTTCACAGAATGTAAAAATAAATACTTTTTAAGTTATTTCTAAATTACATTGTTATTTTATATAATTAAGTAAACAAAAAGCTTTTTCCTCTCATTAATAATGTTATCCATGGGAAGAAAGAAAAAAATCATTACCAACATTTAAAAATTGATCATGGACTTACTTATCTTTATTATTAGCACATAATTTGAAATAGCATATTTAGATTTGCCACAAAATTTATTTTAGGAATTGACAAATTTTTTATTTAAAATTCATTTAAAAATCAGAAAGAGTTCAAAGTGTTTTACATTTTGTAAACCAAGCAAATCAAAATTCTTTCATGCATCAAAACTATTTTTCTTTCTTTTTTTATAACTTATCATTTTATTGTTTTTCACTTATTAAAAAATAACTTTTCCTTATAAAATATGTAATAGTAGGATTAAAATGTATAAATTAATTTCTCTATTAATTTATTAAACCAGTGTACCTAAATGATATACATGTGCACATGGCAATTTATATATTTCTTAACAATTTTTAAAAGTTCTTTAGTAAGCAATAATTTTTTTTTGATGTAGCTATGTAATGTAACTAATCTGACCTGCTATCAAATTTGTTTTAGTTAATTTTATTAAGGGTCACAATGTTGCAAAATTACTTAAGCCATAATGTTATTAATTATTTAGAGATAAATATATTTTATTTTATTTTCTTATATTAATATTAAACTTTATATTGAACCAATATTAAACTAATTTTAAATATGTAATTAAGATATTATTTTTGATCTAAACATTTTTTTGTTTTTATTAGTTTGAAATTTACTTAGATTGCCAATTTATTTAAACTTTCAATAAATGTCAAACATAGAAATGAACGAAATAATAGATAACTAGACAAAATAAGAGTCATAGATCACATGTTCCTATATTCTTAAGCTTGTAAGTTATAAACAATGAGGATTGTCAATATTCCTCAACAAGCTTTGTGATAAATGCTTAGCTATAGAAAGCATTTAAAATATCTCTGTCAGGACCCACCCAAACCTCTGATCATTGTTTCATGCTCTGGTACTCCTCAGAGAGGTGCTAGGATAGGTTCAGACACTAGATCTAAAAATACTAACCCAAAGCCAAGAATTTAACTAAAAGTTATCAATTCAGTGGAAAATTTAAAATTTTCAGACACCTACATGTCTTCAAATCTAGCTATCCAACTCCAATAGCTATATGGGCTGAAAGATCTTCTGCCATACCATATATTAGTAGTCTTAGCAATATAGCATTGCATAAGACTTAAAGCAGAGACTATAAATAGTCAAAATAAGAGTCATAAATCCCATGACCCTATACTCTTAAGCTTGTGAATTATAAACAATAAGGATTGCCAATTCCTCAATAAGCTTTGTGATAAATGCTTAGCTATAGAAAGCATTTAAAATATCTCTGTCAGGACCCACCCAAATCTCTGACCATGGTTTCATACTCTGGCACTCCTCAGAGAGGTGCTAGGGTAGGTTCAGACACTAGATCTAAAAATACTAACCCAAAGCCAAGCATTTAACTAAAAGTTATCTATTGAGTGGAAAATCTGTAATTTTCAGACACATGTTTTCAAATTCAGCTATCCAACTCAAATAGCTATATGGGGCTGAGAGATCTTCAGCCATACCATATTTTAGTAGTCTTAGCAATATAACATTGCATACAACTTAAGGCAGAGACTATAAATAGTCAAAATAAAAGTCATAGATCACATGACCCTATACTATTAAGCTTGCCAATTCCTCAACAAGCTTTGTGATAAATGCTTAGCTAGAAAAAGCATTTAAAATATCTCTCTCAGAACCCCCCAAACCTCTGACCATGGTTTTGTGCTCTGGCACTCCTCAGAGAGGTGCTTGGCTTTGCATTAGTATTTTTAGATTCATTTTTTTAGTGTCTGAACCTACCTTAGCACCTCTCTGAGGAGTGCCATATCATGAATTCATGGTCAGAGGTTTGGGGAGTGGCTGGCAGAGATATTTTAAATACTTTCTCTAGCTAAGCATTTATCACAAAGCTTGTTGAAGAATTGGCAATCCTCATTGTTTATAACTTACAAGCTTAAGACTATAGGATCATGTGATCTATGACTCTTATTTTGCCTATTTATAGTCTCTGTCTTAAGTCTTACGCAATTCTATATTGCTAGAACTAGTAATATATGGTATGGCTGAAGATCTCTCAGCCCCATATAGCTATTTGAGTTGGATAGCTGGGTTTGAAGACATGTAGGTGTCTGAAAATTTCAGATTTTCCCCTCAATAGATAACTTTTAGTTAAATGCTTGGCTTTGGGTTAGTATTTTTAGATCTAGTGTCTGAACATATCCTAGCATCTCTCTGAGGATTTCCAGAGCACGAAACCATGGTCAGAAGTTTGGCGGTCCTGACAGAGATATATTAAATGCTTTCTCTACCTAAGCATTTATCACAAAGCTTGTTGAGGAATTGGCAATCCTCATAGTTTGCAATTTACAAGCTTAAAAATATAGGGTTATGTGATCTATGACTTTTATTTTGACTATTTATAGTCTCTGCCTTAAGTCTTATGCAATGTTATATTGATAAGACTACTAATGTATGGTATGGCTGAAGATCTGTCAGCCCCATATAGCTATTTGAGTTGGATACCTGGGTTTGAAGACATATAGGTCTCTGAAAATTTCAGATTTTCCATTCAATAGATAACTTATAGTTAAATGCTTGGATTTGAGTTAGTATTTTTAGATATAGTGTCTGAACATACCCTAGCACCTCACTGAGGAGTACCAGAGCATCAAACCATGGTCAGAGGTTTGGGGGTTCTGACAGAGATATTTTAAATGCTTTCTCTAGCTAAGGATTTATCACAAAGCTTGTTGAGGAAATTGGCAATCCTCATTGTTTATAATAGATAACTATTTGTAATTTCCAAACGAAATATGACATGTTTGATTTATTTTCAAATTTATAGTTATTAATAAAAATAATCATTTAAAAAAATAATTAAAAATTTTGTTTTTTGAATGGTGAATATAAAATAATTCAGCGTTAAATTATAGAACAAATTTTTTTTATAAGAAACTTTTTTTCATTTAATACTGTGCTAATGAATGTTTTTAATATTAAATACATAAGAACTATCACATGTATCTGGTTATAATTAACCTATTCAAAATATTATCTATATTAATATGACATGCTTAATGCATTTTGTAATAAAACCTACATACACACATAAATGTCTGTAGTATACAGAGAACATGTAAAATTTCATGAATATAGATTATTAAAATATGAACATATTATAATGGTAGAAAGATAATCTAATCAGTTTTAAAAGGTAAAAAAAAATTATTAATTCAGCGATTGTCAATGGAATATTAAAATTTCTATCTTGTGTGTTCTGTGTTTGTATCAATATACTAATATTCAAATTGGAGACAATATTTTACTTGGTCTCATTACTGGACTCATAAAGCAATGTGGCATATGTAATCTAGCTGAAAACTGCTGAAAGTCACACTAAGAAACAAAGTATTGTAGCAGATGAAATCTTCATGATCGGAAAGGAAGATGTCATAGTCTTACAGATTTTGAGTCCATAGTCAATTTTCATTTTAAAACTATACAACAAAAATAGGTATGCAAGTATTGATTTTAACATTTATAATACATAATTTTATATTTGTAAAAACATAGAATTTATAAAAAAAGTCAGTAAGCCAATCAATGACCCCCTCAAAGTAAAATCTTTCAAAAAATGTTTTGCATTATTTTTCTTATCTGTTGAAGTTTTCACATTGATAAAAAAATATCAAATTATATTTAGATATTTTACTATTTTTATAGAGATAATAATAAAAAAATTATACAAATGAATATGTTTTTCTAACTAAATATGTTTTCATTATAAAATCTTCCACCAAATGTTTAGATACATGAGAACTCTCATAGCCTTAAATATAATTATAGTCCTGACTGAAAATGTATATCAAACCATAAAATATAACCCTGAATGAAAATGTGTGTATATATATTATATATGTGAATAAGCCATTTTTTCTATGTGTCAAAGCATCTTCTGGGAAGTGAACCCACAAACATGGGCCAACTGCTTATAAGGTGGCTGTGCTAACCATTCAAACACCAATGCTTGACAAATAATTGCTTATATTTGATGCATTCAACTAATTACTATTTTATATTATAGTTTTGCTATTCTTATTTATATGAATACTTTTTTTTAAAACGTGAAATGGTTCAAATTGTTTTTAATTTTTTTTATGGGTTTGTGATGTTTAGTTTGTACTCAGATTCTCATAAACCAAAAGATATTGCATCAATTTTCAGCTGAGCAATATCAAATTTAATCTTATTAAATGCAATTGTTTATTTGATCTTGCTAATATTGTGCTATAATGTCAGCTATCATCTAAGAAACTGAACTGCTTACCAATTAATTATATGTAATTAATTAAGCAAATGACAAACTTTGTCTAGACATTTACATAATTTGAACAAAATATTTTCTTCAAAAAATATTGGATTATTTATAATAAATGTACTAATTAATTAATACCTTGATACTACTTTTAATAATTACAAAAATTGTAATCATAAAATAAATTACTACTAGCATTGTGATTAATATTGGAAATTTAATTAATTTTTGGAGTATGATACATATAATATCCAACACTAAAATTGTTGTTTTATGAGCTTATGTTTTTTTATCTTTCATAAAATGCCTCTTTTAGGACATCCTCTCACTGTACCTGTCTTAGATGCTTTAACTTTTTGGCTTGGTTTAGATGTTTTAGCTGTTTTCTCGCTTCCTTTAATTATTTTTTCCTTTCCTTTTTTAGTTTTACTTTTAGCTACTTTAGCTATTTTTTTAGTTTTGCTTCCTGTTTGGCTTTGACTTACTCCTCTTTGGGTTTGACTTACTCCTCTTTGGGTTTGACTTACTCCTCTTTGGGTTTGACTTACTCCTCTTTGGCTTTGACTTACTTTACTGGTTAATGAAGATGCTCTGGAGGCTACTTTTTGTTTTGAAAGACTTCCTTCTCTTGAAAGACTTGATTTCGTTCTTTGTGATGCTGAAATAGACAATCTTGATTTTCTAATTAAGTCTTCATATTCAATTTTTTTTTGAAAGATTTTTTTTATAAGAAGGCGAGCAAGAATGAGAAACAAACATGTGACAACCACTGCGATGATTAGAGTAGAGTGATCAATAATAAATTCTTGAGCTTTCTTCCAATCAACAGTTGGCGGTGGAGAAGCAGGAGGAGGAGGAGGAGGAGCTTCAACAATTTTCTTCATCTTGAAAATTTATTAAAGAATTTGACTTGATTTCTAAACAACAATAATGATAATAATAACTAATAATAATAATAAAACAATAATAGTAATTAATAATAGTAGTAAAATATATAGCTGTAATTATAAAATTAATAATAAATCAATAACTTAGCAATACTAAAAATAGTGACTCAAACTATATCTATGGATGTGGGTGATTTTAATCAACAACTTCCTTTTAAACGTCATTCATCATGCTATTTTCAATTTGTTAATATTTGTAGGTGAATATTCTTGAATTAAAAAAACCTAATTTATTTATATATATGCTCCCTTAATAATTTATATTCAATAAACCATTATATTAAGGTCATTTTTTAATCAAACTATCTTTATGAAGATGATAAAATGTGGTCTGTCACAACTATTCTTTCAACATCTGTTTTATAATAGACGTTAGTTATTATATATTAAATTAACAACAGCCATCATTCTCACAATTTCTTTTTTATTTTGATTAAAACTTATTTTTTAATAATAAAACCCATAATTTACCAATTAATTTTATTATTTTAATAATTTAATTTTCACTCATAAAATGTAATCTACCAAATATGTTCTTTTAATATTTCTTGTAGATAATGATGACTATTCCAGTTTCTTTTGTATTGTCTCATACATTACTCTATGTCTCCTTTACACTTAATCTTGCTTTTTGTGTCTTACTCAAGGTATCAATAATTCATAGATACAATTTACTGCATTATTTCCATAATTAAATATAGGCATTCCTATTCTAGCCTATTTTTTATGCTTTTATCACTAAATCGTTTTTCCATTCTGATTTCTCATTTTATTATTAATTTTTATTCCTAAATCACTTTTTTTATTTTCCATTCATTTTCCTCCCTTTTTAATTGATCAATATTTTAAAAAAATTTCATATTAAATTTAATGCCCCCTCCCCTTTTTGTCATTAGAAAAAAGAATCTTGTGTTATACAAAAAATAATTTTAAGTAATACATATTACAAGATTTAAGTATTTTATATCCCTTACTCAATCTTACTTTATTTTCTAATTTTCTAAAAGTATACAAATAATAGATGATAAAGGATAACTCTGATAATGCCTATTGTACTGGTTATATATATATATATATATTGTGACCTTTTATTTAGGTCCCTGTATTAAATAATCCAAAAATTTTTAAATCATAATAATATATCTGGCACGAAAATCGTAATAAGTGATTTTAAATAAAGACTGTTTTGTATACACTAGGAAATCTGCTTGAGGGGAGATGAGATTTTAAACCCAGTGTATGTTTGAAACTAGGGATAAAATAATTTAAAAATATTCTTATTCATTGGGAGATAACTATATTACTATTTATGATTGTTGAATAGCAATTGAAATAAATAAATAATTAAATTAAATTTGTAAAACTTGTAAAATGAATTGTTACAGTTAATTCTTAAGCATATTTTTTTTGTAGTGAATTGAAAATAGTTTTTGATATTATGGGTAGTTATTAATAATGAAGCCAGATGGGGTAATGTTAATATATTCACACTAAGATTATTGGTGTATTTGTTACCATAATGCTTGGTAATACAAGCTATATATAATTTAACAAAATTGTAGGGGGGGGGGGAGTGAGTAACAAAAAATGAACTAAACAATAACAGACTTCAACTCTGATTTTCTAAAATAAGGGGGAAAAAAGATAAAAATCAGAAAAATTTGTAATTTAATTGAATAAGGATTATAGTATATTGTTATCTAAAATGATTGAATAAAAAAAAGAAACCTTGCTATCATTTTAAACACTGTTCTTCCATTGATTGATAGTTCTTAAGTGTTTTACTGGAAAGGAAATGGAAACCCTGTGGATCATAACTTACTCCCATAAATATTGCTTCAAACCCAGAAAAATTCAAGAAAAAGTAAGCTTTTGCTTTTATTTTATTCCTATGTTTAAAATTGTATCTTTAAAAATGATGTACAAATTATTTACAGTTAAAATAGAGAGCTGATAATGTTTGTATTTCGCACCACTATTAAACATAAATCAGAATATATGTTCATTTGAGAATCGTAATTTCAAGAAAATAATTCAAAATAATTTTAAAGAGAGATTTCAGAAGATATTATAAATAAATCAAAAGTCATTTTATATCATATAATTTTAATAAAGTTAAAAGATAATTGCAAGTGATTTTATTCTCAATTATTTCTTAAGAAATAAACACTCATCTGCTGATTTTTCCTAGCATGAACTTGTGTAATGATAGAAATGAATGATTACAGATTCATTAAAAATGCTCAAGATATTGTATTCATAATTGGATAAATTCTTTTTAATAGTGCTAAACAGTTATTAATTTGTCAAGGGAAATATAATAAAATAAATCTTTATTTTTAAAAAGTTTACAGTGCAACGCATATAATAAGATTTTTTTTTAAAAAAAAAAGTCTCATAAATGTCCCAATTACTTAAAATGTTACAAATATTACTGCAGATGAAAGAACAGAATCAATAAATTATTTTTTAAAAAAAAAAAAAAAAACAAGTTAAAGATATTAATTGCAATAAAATTATAAAGTCATTTTCAAGGAAAATCATCTGGATTAAAATATAAATAAACTGATTTTAGTTATACCCCACTTGAAACATTTTCACCTTGTCTCACTATGTAATACCAAATAAATCAATAAATCTATTTAAAAAGTTTGTTTTGAAGAGTATAATAACCTATAAAGTTATTAAGGAAAATTATCTAGAGAAAAGTGGACAAACTGGTTTTAATTATGATACACTTGAAGACCTTTGAATATTGCCTTATTATATTAGCATCAAACAGGATAATAAAAATATATATGCATTATCTGGAATGTTTGCTAATCATAATAGCAGTTCTTATCATTTTAACTCACAAGGATGGAATAACTTGGATGAATAGGATAAAAATTTAATGGAAGAAAATGTTTTTTTATTTTTTGTATTATTGCTGTATTAGTTTATAATACTTACATCATGTGTTATTTGGGAATTTTGTTTTTAAACATATATATTTTATTGTGGTATAAAATATATATTGAGTTAAAGAAAAAAAATGTGTAAAATATATATATCTATTACATGTATTTTTATTTTTTCAGTTAAGGGAAAACATGATATTATATCTATCATTCATCTAGACAGAGAGGAAGAGAGATTTATTTCTCATATTTTTTAACAGATTTTAATACTTTATTAAAGGTGAACGAACAAATATTTTGTCAAAGATATACTATAATGATCTAATTGCGTTCTTATATGAAAGAATTAATATAAGTTTGTTTTTTTTATTTATAAAGTTTGCCTATGAACTTGTACATATTGAATACAAATGCAGGTTAATCTTTATTGCTTAAATATGCTGTGCTCTCTCTAACAAAAGTATATTGTCATTTTAAAATAATTAATGATCATTTGACATATATATTTTCATTTGTCTATTGATACATTAATGGTTCTGCATTGTGAAATGGAATATGTATATCTCCACTGTTATTGTTAGTGTTGTTTTATCTTGCTATAATATTGAGAATGATTTGTGACAGTTTTTAGCTGAGAGGATATGCCAATAGAATGGCATCCGATAGATTAATATTAATATTAAGCATCGGCTGATGGAGAATCACCTGTTGCTGATTCCATGAGAGGATAATATGGTAGAGGCTGAGTAATAATTAATGCTTAGGTAGCATAAATAATCCTAAAAGAAAGAATATCCATGGTTTGAATTCTATTTTCCATGATGAGACAAAGCCCACATGTGTATACCCATAGAGAGGTAGTAGAATTAGCCATATTATTATACAACTGTCATGTTGTTTTATAGAGCCTCTCTTTTATTATTAGATCTCTCATGATGATATAGAGTTAGTTTTTCCACCATGTATGGTGAAGTATAGTAGTTCAAAATCATATGGCAAGGATAAAATAATGTTAGATTTAGGAACACTGATCTAGCTGTAGTGTTTTCTTAATTATAATAGTGCTTTATAATGTTGTATGATTATCATCAGTTATCGACAGACCAAACCAAGATCTATTAATGATTGTGGAATTTATAGATGTAGGAGCAAAAGATGCACATGGGCAGTGTGGATTCATCTTCATTGAATAATGATTTGACAATGGATTGGTAAGATCAGTTAAGTATTCAATAATTAGGTTGTGGACACAGGTAATGTTTTAGTGGTATATATGGGTATTTGACTTGCGATGTCTGTTCCTACTTTAATACACCAAACCTATTAATTTCAAATTTTAATCAGTTATTAATTGTGCAGAATATGATAATTGCCCTTATCATATTCTGATAAAAGAAATGGCTTTGGTATAATGCACTATTTTGTAACTTTTGAATTCTAAATTTAAAATTTGTGCCTACCGTAAAAATACATTGGTATTTTTGTAATTTAAGTGCTAGTTCAGTTTCAATAAGGTTTCATTATTTTATTCTTTAAAATAGGCTAAACAGTAATAAATGATACTTTGAATATCATTGTATAAGCTGGTTGTATTGACTAAGAATATGGTCAATGGGATACTGAGTATTTTCCCATCCCTGAGTTTAATTTAATATACTGGTTTTATTTCATGCCATGTCTTTGAATTAAAATTTGTAAATATTGTAAATAAAGTTTGTTGTGTTTAAAAATTTATTAGTTGCCCATAGTCTTATTGCTAATCACCATATATACACTATTATTGTTATTGCTATCGACCTATCAGAAGATTATAAATTGAAATCATCATTGACCAATATAGTACTATTAACAATATTATGCTATATCATAATAATAATTTTGTTAAGTCTTATAATTTATTAGTACATCTAATGCATTATCACACAATAATCAAAATGTTAATAACTTAGAGTACAGATTATTTTAAGTAATAGATTAAAAGATAAATATAATATTGATTTAATTAGTTTAGTTGATTCCACAGAGCTATCATTCACTGATCTTGATCCCATGGTTTATAATTATTTGAGAAAAGGAATTTGGTAAGTTATTGTGTTTATTTATTCAAAAGTTATTCCTATTTCTTAAATATTAAAGTTATAAGAGTTATTGAATTCATAAAGTTTATGTGTAACTGCTAAATATAGTGTTTAATTTGAGTTTATATTGATAGCTGTTTTGTGCATTCTATTTGGGTAGTGGTAAAATCCCTCTCACTGACCCAAATCTATTTTGTATAATGATTTTGAGTGTTTGAACCCTGAGAAGAATTAATTGTTAAATTTCAAGGTAGAATTTGAACTTGTAGTAAATTTTATTGCTAGTTATTTATGATAGTTGGACTTGAATTAGATTACTTTCACTGTTTTATGAAAGTCAACTAAACTTTAAGATGTAAATTACTTCTTTTGGCATAAAATGCGTAACTTGTTTTGACTTTATGATAAATACTCTGGTTGTGTCAAGCTTGAAATCCCTATTTTTACTTAGCTTATCTTTTTACCATTTAATACCATATTAGTTTATAGTTTAAGATTTCAGTCTCCATCATTAACATTGTTCTTCAATTTCATCTTGATTGATCTTTTATTTATTCATTCTCATTTAACATCCATTCATTCATTAACTTTTATTCTTTTATCATCTTAACTATTCATTAACTCTTATTCTATCATCATCATAATCATTGATTATTCTCATACATCTTTATTATTTTCTCTTCATTCTTAACCTCATTTCATTCCACTATTTAATTATAACTTCTTTCCATCATCCATTTAGTTATCTATATCATAATTTACTTATCATTTTAATTTATAAGTTTAATTTCATAATCATTCCAGAGATATAATTGTTTATTAGTTTGCTGGATATCAAATTTAGCTCATCACCTTTTGTTTGTATGGATTTTGAAGCTAGTTTGATCAGAAGTTATTATCTTTATTAATCACCGTGTGATCTTCTTAAGATCTATAGTTTCATGCTAGTTTTATTCAATACAGGAATCATTTGTTAGTTTTACATTTTTGTTTTTTTATGCTTATATTCTTGATAATGAGTATGATAGGTTGCATAGGAGAATTTAGTCGCTAAAACAAGCGGCATGATTCATTTATGACCAGTTAGACATGGTGAGAAGGTTACAATTGTGATTATGGTGCCTGGCAATGTGTGGCCCGATTGTTCAATTGATGATGGCTAGCTGTAGCTAGGTTACAATTGTGATTATGGTGCCTGGCAACATGTGGCCCGATTGTTCAATTGATGATGGCTAGCTGTAGCTAGGTTACAATTGTGATTATGGTGCCTGGCAACATGTGGCCCAATTGTTCAATTGATGATGGCTAGCTGTAGCTAGGTTACAAGTGTGATTATGGTGCCTGGCAATGTGGGGCCCAATTGTTCAGTTGATTATGGCTAGCTGTAGCTAGGTCACAGAGGATAATTATGGCAACCAACAACTTTGGGGCCTGATTCATTTATGACTAGTTAGATTAATGGGGCCGATTGGTTAATTGGAGGTTGCAGGATATAATATACAGTGTGTAAAACAGGTTGAATGTTGATTGCTAGCTATAGCAAGTCAAAATAGGAGGTTAGGGCATCTCAAAAATTTGTGGGCTCAATGTGTTTGTGATTTCTGGTGATAAAGTCATTTTTAGGATGTTGTTGCTAAGCCACATGTGAACCCTATGATTAAGGTATTTATTATTGTTTGAGATGTTGTAGTTATTTTAAAAGAGTTGTTAGTAAGAGTTAATCAGTGTGATCAAGTTGAGAATATTTCTCAAGTTAATAAATTATAATAACTTAAAATTGGGTGAATGATCCTGACTAAAATCAGTTTTAGAAAACATCATAAATAAATTGTGTGATGTACTTTTGGATAATTAAAATATAATATGATTATGAAATAAAATATCTTTGATGGCAATATGTTAAATAGTGGTGATATTGGCATAAGATTGCAGCATGATTTAAGTTGTACATTGATGTAGGCATATAAACTTAAAACATTTTGGGTGAAGTATATTGTCTAGCATATGGTCGTGTTTTGTTTTTTTTCTTGTGTGAACTTATGTGGAATTGTGGGTCGATGGAAGGTGGTGGTGTTGAAATATATGCAAAGTTACATTAAATTAGTCCAATTCAAATTAGATATTATAGAGATATTTAAGAAAGTATAATAGATAGCAAAGTGAGCGATACTAAGAAAAAAGAGTTAGAAGAAGTTGTAAGTCTGAAGAGTTCTGGAAATAATAGTGATTTTAATAGGTTAATGAAATTTATGCAGGAAATGAAAAAGAATATGAATCAAATGAAAGATGATCTGAATAAAAAATTAGATAATAACAAAGAGGATATGAATCAAATGTAAGATGATCTGATTAAAAAATTAGATAATAATAAAGATGAAATGAATAAAAAATTAGATGACAATAAAGAGAATATGCATAAAAAATTTGAGGATAACTTGGAGATATGGGTTGTGAAGGTTGTCAGTCAGATGGTGCTTACAGAGAGAGGCTTGTCTGTGGGATATATATCTTTAAAGAGCAAGCAGTTGGGATATTGCATGAACAGTCTGTTGAAGGTGTTGTAGGAGCATTGAAATATAAAAGTATCTATGGAGTGTAGGAATAGCCCATTGAGCTTTGTGTGTTTCTGCAGAGCTCTCAAGCTAATAGTTGCACTTTTCCCCTTCTAATCAGATAGCTGCACAGTTTAGTCCTGATGAAGGTTTTAGTGAAATTGATCACTGGGGTAAAATAGGATATTTTAAGGAATATTAATATATTGATGAGAGAGGACTTGATTAAATATGATCATATATACTTTAGGAAGAAAGGATGTAATTTTCTGTGTAGATTGAAGAAGCTTATCTTGGACAGACCTCCTCATTGCCATAGTGGATTCAAATATAGGGAAGCCTAAGAACTTCTGTGGTTTTGCTGTAAATGGGCCATGAATGTTCTTACTATAAGTTAATTGCCAAGAAGATGACTTGGACATATTAAATTGTAGGCTAGATTGATCAGAAAACTCCTCAAGAATTGAGTGAAGCCTGGAAATTAGTTTTTTTTATGGAAGAAAAATGACCAAGTTATCCATGTAGGTAATGTGGTGGATTGATATATTTAATGCTGGAATAGATAAGCCAGGAAGAGATCAACTATAATTACTTTTCAATGCAGATTGCAATAGTTCTGCAAACTTTAAATCCACTCACCCTGAAATGGCATAGTAGAGAAGTGTTAACATTGCTAAAAAATAATATTATGTGCTCTCACACAAACTACACAAGACAAAGCAAGCCATTAGTTACAACAGAAAAAAAAAGTTGTGGATATTTGCTTTGACTACAACCCACTAAACATCATATTTATATGCATTTGGATGGCAGCAATGGCATAATGCACTTTCAACATGCTAATAGAAGAGTACCAAAAAATGTTATAATCTAAATAGAAAATAATAAAAATTACAAAACTTTTCAATTTATTTGATTTGTTAACAATGATATTTTAAATTAGAGCACTACAATTTGGCTGAGATTAGGTGATAAGGATATTGAGAACTTTTGAAATATGTATGTTATTTTTAATTTATAATAGTAATTTAAAGTAAGGGTGGGGGGAGGGTTTATAATTATATTTTTTATTCCAGGCATAACCTTTTTCAAGCAGACAATGTCTTGAAACATTGTTCATCATATACTGGGCCTTACAAATTTAAATTATGTGAAATATTATTTTATACTATTATCTTCTTTTGTGCATTATATAATGTATGTAATTTTATTTTAGATTTTAATAAACAACATTGTCAATATGTACACAAATACCCATATCTTTTATTATATAAATTAACAATATCATCATAAAAAATAAAGATTGATTACAGATTACAAATAACTTTTATTTATACATTTACATATGGCAAATGTTAAATATATTTTTTGTAAGTAACTGATACAAATAAATTAATTTTATTTTAAAGCATGTAGAAAAAAAATGGAGGAACATCTGTTTAGAACATTTAGAAAAAACTATTACGAATTTTCACATTTTATAAATTGACTGCTGAGAAGATCATCCTGGAAAATAGCTATTTGCATGGTCCTATTAAAGATTGGTGGAATGCTTGAATAGAATGCTAGAATTATAAAACCACAACTTTTGCAAAGTACAAAAAATATCAAAGTACAAAAAATATTCATTACAAAGCTTCTGCAATGAGAATAAACAGAATGGGATTTAGCATTAAGTCTCCCAAGATGAATATAGGCCAAATTCTAATAGAATTATCCTGTTTTTTAAGAAGTGTGAAATTTAAAAATTCTCAAGAATAACTTAACTGTGACCATACAATAGGCAATAATATAAATGCAAAGATCATGACTGAGAAAATTTCTGAGTTACTACATCATATTGATATATAGAAGTTATAGCAAGAACTAGTAATAAAAAGGATCAGAAGCCTTTAGATTTAACATATCCAATATAAAACAAGTTCTCAAGCAAAGATATCAATCTTATTATCAGAAAAGAACTTTAAATAAGAGAAGTGATAGGTTGAGAGGAAGATGGCAAAACAGTAAAGGGAGAGAAAATTCTCAGAGAGTTAAAATCTCAAGGCCGACTGTAAAACATATTGATGAAATAACCAGATATCAAATAAAAAATTAAAAAGAACTTTATGAAAGATTTTTTAGATTCAAAAGCAGTACAGGAGGTAGTGGGTTCTTTCATTCTGAAAAATAATACTAGTATGAAAGATCTTTGTATTGCAAGAACTTTAAGGTCATTTGGAGAAAATTTATGGAAGAAATTTATTAATAAATTGATAAATTATTTAAAAAGGATGGGTTTATGATAGCCATTTTCATGTTCCTGCACTCATATGTTAGTATACTGATATAGGGATATTTGAAGTAAAATGAAATAATATTAATAAAAATATTTATTAATATCAGTTGGAGAAACCTAAAAGTAGAAATCAAAGAATAATTTAGTGATAGTTTTGTAAATTAATTCATTGTAATACTATTAGCAGTGTAATTATATTTTATAATTGTCATTTTAACAGCATTTACAACTTATAAGCTTAAATAACACTGTGTGTGCGCATGAATTTACTGTTAAAAATAAATCCCACATACAATTTTGTTTATTTTAACATAAAACATAAAATTTTAAGTGTGAATTTAAATAAAATAAGCAATTATTATTTAAAATAGAAGATAAGAATTTAAAAGTTTTCCGAATGCAAATATTGTTATGATTTTTTAAGAAAACCTAAACAATAAATTACTGGCACAATAATTGCTATTTGTTAAAAATTAAAATTAGTTGTTTAAGATTATAGTACACTATTATTTATAAGTCAATCTTATGAAATGCAAATCAATTTATAGATAAATGAATGTTAGAAATTAAATAGGATTAAAAATTTCCCAAAACATAAAAAAGAAAAAAGATATCCTGAAAAAATATGACCAATTGAAAAACTATTTACACATATGAATGTAAAGTGATTTCAAGATCTTTTAGGGGTGGATGACCTGGTCATGTTCTCACCTTTTCATAAGTACATCTTTGCGCTCATAAAACTAATGACACAATTTTCAAGTAAATCAGGGCTATGTTTCAGCTTAGCAAAATCGGCAACATGGAGGCTGTTCTCAGGGAACAATATCCCCTCCCCCTTCTCAGCTAAACCACCCAAATTCTTCAGCTTTTTGTTTAACCTCTTTCCACTCGCAATGAGAAAAGAGGTCCAAATTCCATAATGACAGCTGCTAACAAGATAATTTATTTATTGTGGAAGGTTTATACATCCTTACAAGCCTAGATGGCCCTTCTAAACATGTTATTGTTCCCCAGGATTACCTACTTTCTGCCATTTATGAAATTCGTGGGAAAATTCATTCATGGCATTAATTTCATTTGTTTTCAGCTCTTTTGGGGGGGGAGGGGCAGTACTGTAGCAATTAGCCTCAGAAAGATGCAAAGACCTCCCATATTGAATTGCCTGGGGATACATTCATTGCAGGTCTCTCGGCTCCAACGTGCTTTCAATCTTTCTTCCAGACTTAATAATCTTATCCCTAAAAACTTTTATCCATTAAATGTGCATCCCATAGACACTCCACCTCCTAGTATGAAGTGTTGGCTCTCTGATTTATTATCTGAAATCACAAAATGAGAAAATTCATTTATGGCATCAATTCCATTTGTTCTCAGCTCCTGTGAGGGGGGGTACTGTAGAAATTAGCCTCAGGAAGATGCAAAGACCTCCCAAATTGAATGGCCTGGAGCTACATTCATTGCAGATCCTTGACTCCACCGTGCTTTCAATTTTTTTCCAGACTTAATAATCTTATCCATAAAAACTTTTATCCATTAGGTGTGCATCTCGCAGACACTCCAACTCTTAGTATGAAGTGTTAGCTCTTTGATTTATTACCTGAAATCACAAAAATGAATTTAATCCTGGATCAAACTAAATCTTCAAAAATTTGATACTGGGAGGCATATATTCTCATTTATGAAACAATTGTACCTATCAGTTTAATACTCAACATAGCCATCTTTAACATCTAAAAAAAATTAAATGGTGATACCTGGAACTGAAGTATTTCGATTTTTTGATAAAAATTAATCTTAATGTGCTTCCCATAGGTAGTTTTTTGACAAAAAATATAGAGGATATACATCTACTGATGACAAATGTGCTTTGTGTAGAAGAGAGGAAGAGACTATTAAACACATTTTTGACAAGGGTGTTAAATTGGAAACCTGTAGAACTTTAGTTTTTTCAATCTATAAAAAGAAAAACACATTGATGATGACATTGATTCAAAGCATCAAATCAGGCAATTTTGTGGAAATAAGAAGTGTTACATTCTTATTGTTTAGTGTTTGGCTGATGTGATATATACTCCTATTTGATTTTAGTTGCATGGATCCCCTAATAATATTAATCAGGAAAATAAAGACAATTAAAGAAAGAGACAATCATATAGCTTCTCAAATAATATTCAGGAACACATGGGAATTGATAGACATTGAAAGGGCCAGAATAAGCTAACTTAAAAACATTTTTCCTGATGTGGAATCATCCCTATATTAATACTATCAAAATAGTGCTTTTGTATTGTTGATCCAGGGCTGAATTTGCCCAACAGAAATTCACATTTAATTTGACCTGTTAACATATACATCTTGATCTTTCTTGAATCATTAATGCAGAGTGTTCTTGCTCATAGATAGGTTACTTGTATCTCATATCTTTGAATAATAAAACTTTATTGAAAAAAAAGAAAGTTGTAGCAAAACCAGAGTTGAAAGTGGAAAAAAGAACATGAGAATACTTTTAAATAGTTTAAAAGCCTACTAATTTATTATAAATTATTAAAACACTATAATGTAATTTAAAGATGGAATTGGAATATCTATAAGCCACCAAACAATTGAGAATGAGAGCATCTTGTATAATATCTAGATTTAAAATTATATCCAGCTTGCCTTAGCAATTTTGGAGTAAAGAAATTTAAGCAATATTTACAGATATTTAGGATCATCATGAACCACAAACTTCTTTTAGGTAGTCAAAATAAATGTATGCTGTGTTATCACAATCTGTTAACAGCATTGACTTTTAAACTTATTTATCAAAAGGATGTTCTGTGACACATACATATGTTCTGTTACCTTGCAAAAATTGAAATTAACATTAGTGATGTTGAAATTAATTTCATAGATATGTTACACTCATAGGTGTTAAATAATGAATCTATAGGAGAGTGAATATGTAAAGACAAAGTATATAAAATTCTCATGACATGAATTCTCAAAGAATGGTCTTTTTAAAGACTGAAAAATTTGTCCTTTTTATTCTGGAATAAGTCAGTTTGTCTATCAATCTGAAATAATATATTTTAATGGGAGATAGTATAGTAGTTCCACCTCAAATAGACAACAGATTTAAAACTAATACTGTAGAGATATGTTGACCTTTTTAATACTAAAGCATTTGGATTTTGGGTATACTGTAGAGATATGTTGACCTTTTTAATACTAAAGCATTTGGATTTTGGGTGTATATGGTACTAAAAATTGATCAAGATATTGAAAAAATATTAAAGATTGTGAGTTATACAAAGTGGAGCAAATTGATCGTAAAAGTTTAATATTATCACCTGAAATAGCCAAACTATGTGAAAGAATACATGGTCCATGCATGTCTTATAAACAGTTAATTTTTTTAGTTACAATGCATATTATAAATGAAATAAATATAAAATAGTGAAGAATACAGACTTAGTAGAAGACATGAAGAAATTAAGGGAGATATTTGTTTTAGTGGGTTTTATGAAATAGTGGTGAAGTGATAATGAATCTGGGTTTAATATCCAGAACTTTTGAATTTTTTATGAATACAGAAAATATTAAACATATATCTTGAATATAATGGTTTAGTAAAAAAAGAAGTTCAGTATCTAAAACAGAATATGAATAAGTCATGCTATGCTTACATACATGCTCTATTATATTTAGCCATGCTACATCAATGGGAAAAATTATCTTTTACAGCAAACAAATTACCAGCTGAGGTATTGATAAATAAGAAGCAAGGAAGAAATCTAACACTCTTACTTTCTGACAAAAATAGTGTACAATGTAAATCAAAAATCAATTCTAATAAAAAAATCAAAATATGAAATAGGAGACAAAATTTGTGTAAAAATATTTTATTAAAAAATAAGTAATAGGTTGGATTATTAATATACTTTTGTGTTTTTAGAAAGCTTTATAAATCATCTAAGACAAGGCAGTAATACAGGTATCAAAAAAATGTCAGTAACAGTATTTTTGATATCATACAGAATAATTGAGAAAGAGTGATTAATATGGATACTGAAGATGTAAGAAGTCATTAAGCATGCTGAAGAAGCACTGAGTGATGAAGTCCCTATAAATAACCTGTAAAAATTATATAAGATCGAGATAATTTAGCCTTCTCTTCTATATTCATTGTTCTCTCTATCTCATTAATGTAAAATATGTAGCTATATTGGTAGAGAAAAATTCAAACACCATCTTATTTTCTGAAACAAAAAAATTATTAAAAATAAACATCAATTTAATAATAATATAATTTACAAGCGCAGTTTTTTGTTAGTATTTTTTAATCAGAAGGTAATCAGCCTTCAATATGCTCTCTTTAATTGTGTTACAACTTGAACTGATGTTATGAGTCGTTATGCAGGACACTCTCAAACCCAAATGTAAAATGGAGAATTTTAAAAGATAGGAATGGTTGTTTTATCTTTGTACCTAAATCCAATTATATAAGCAAATCTAAAGCATTTCAGAATGAGAGCATAAAGATTTAATTTTCGTAACTTTATTTCCATTACATTATTAATTTATAGTTAACACCAAAAAAGTTTGCAAATTTATGGCTGATAAATATTAGATGATGTTGGAGTAAATTTAATAACAATATAATTTAAAGGATGTTTTCATTATTAATTCTTAATCAGAAGAAATTAGCTTTCAACATGGCTGTTTAATGGTATTACAAATTCACCTTGTTCTGTAAATATGTATGGCACTCTTAAACTCAAACACAAGCTAATTATTTTGATATATAATGTACATTCTAAGTAGTTTTGTGTTCACTTGAAGTCATCTGGATATTATAATATTTTATTTTACATTTCTCAATTTTTAGTTTTGTTTTGCCTGTATCATTATATTGTATTTAAATACTGGCTTTAACTTATTGGTATAGATATTAATTTTTGAAATAATAAAAAAATATTTAAGCAAGATGATAATGTATTTTATGTTGTAAATTTCAGTCTTTGTGCATCTGCTTCTATATCCAAAATGAAAAGATGTACTATCTGGTATTTATACTACTATTCTCTCTAAAAATGATATCTTCAATATACTTTAAGACTGATGTAAATGTAATATTAATATAAATTGTAAAAAAAATCTATTCACTTTTATGAGCACATATATTTAAGTTTGATGCAGCTAATAAAAATGTATCTGTAGAAACTAGTTCTGTGAACCTTATTATAGATGATAAGTATAATGTTTAATGTTTTATTTTCACATTCATAATATCTATTATCATCATTTCCATTATTGGATGAAGATTTCTCTGTATTTAATCCAGTTTTTCTGATTTACAGCTTTTTTTCTCAACACCCATTCCTATTTTATCCATTTACTTCACACATGATTTCTCTCTAAGTCTTTTATAATCTCTTGGTATTCAATTTAACACTTCAACTGTCTATCCATTATTATCTGTTGAGTCTAGCTCCATTTCAGTCTCTTAATTCTTTCAATGATATCAGTGATACTAGTTTGTTTTCTCTCATGTTTTTCATTTTTGTTCGCTTTTTTTTTATACACAACATATATAAATTAACATGTTTTCTATGTTCCATAGAAAAGATTTAAACAGTAGATTGAAGAGCTTTGTTCTCAAAATATTTTATAAGTAATAAAAATGTGATGTAGAAAAAAGTGTTTGTTATCTCATAAATAAAATATGTATTAGACATAATGTATCTTTAGTAAAAACTTACGCAAGGATGTCTTTTCGGATTACAAATCATGTTTTCTCCATTAGCAAAAAAAAAAATAACATCATTATTTATCATTTTTAAAAATACAATAAAATATTCTGAATACTTAATAATTTACTCTCATGATAAAAATCGAAATTAAATTGTAATATATTTAAACAATTCACAGCCTTAAAAATTGGAATAAAATATTTACAAATTTTTGATACTCGTTAAAGTTGGATTGCAAAAAAAAAATCATCTAAAATTAATGTATTTTCTATCTTTAATTGAATTACTTAAAATAATAAATAGTCTAGTTCTAAATAAAAAGAGATAGAAAATAAAAAGTGTATTTTTAAGACTATATAAATTAATTGGTAGTTGTTTTATAGACATCCACACCGCATGAGGGCATTGTTTTTCTTGAAAAAATATAACTTATGAACATTACCAAGCCTTATTTTTTATTTGAATTCCTTGTTTTTTTTACTTTTATTATTTACAAATAAATTAAACACAAATTTTATCTTATATTTTTGTAAACATTTATTTTTATTAACATCAACAAAATAAATAAATATAAAATAAAATCAACATTTTTGGGGTTTTTTTTTTTTGGGGGGGGGGGGCTCTTTCTGTTTTTTAAATGTAAAACTTAGTATGCTTATTATGATTGTATTTTTGTTTAAAAAATAAATCCTAAAGTTAGTAAGCTTTTTTTTTTGGTTTCGCTTTTTTTTGGGGGGGGGGGTCTTTTTTTTTTTTAAATGTAAAAATTAGTACTCTTATTACGTTTGTATTTTTGTTTTCCTATTTTTGTTTAAAAAATAAATCCTAAAGTTAGTAAGCTTTTTTTTTTTTGGTTTCACTTTTTTTTTTTTGGGGGGGGGGGGGTTCAATGTAATACTTAGTACTCTTATTACATTTGTATTTTTGGTTTCCTATTTTTGTTTAAAAAATAAATACTAAAGTTAGTAAGCTTTTTTTTTTTGGTTTCACTTTTTTTTAAATAACATAAATTTAAATCTTATTACAATTTTTTTTTTTGGGTTTCACTTTGTTTTTTTTAAAACAATAGCAAAAAAATTAAACTTATTAGGTTTTTTTTTTTTTTTTGGTTCTCTTTGAAACAGTATTATTTAGCTATCATCCTGTTTCAGATACTATGTTCCATCATAGTTAGTATCTTTTCCAAAAGATCGAACCCTCACAGTCCACATATATAATCAGAATAATTTATTTTAATATGTAATAGCATATATTTAAGTGTATGTGCAGATATGTGCACACATTTAATATATATTAATGTCTGTATGCATATAATATATGCGAAGTTATAAATTTAAAATTAATAAAATGATAAAATTAAATGAAGTTTTGTGAACATTATTATATGTGTGTAACCACTTACATATATATGCGAGAGAAGCCATAATGCAATACATTTAAAGAAGCATTACAACTCTTTTAAATTAATAATATAAATTTGAAATATTCTCAGTTAAAAACTCTTTATTTAAATGCATTGGTATATAAATTTCAATTCCTGGGATAGTCTCACACACATATATAATAAAATGTTTACAAACACTTTTAAAAAAAATTATCTGTTTGTATAAAAAAAAGTTGTCAATTCTTGGGAAATCATCTGTAAGTAATCAGCATCAAACAAAATCAACCTATCCTTAGGGTCTTATAGACATTGGCTCCACTTACGTATTCCCTATTTAGTATATTCATTGTAACCTTTGAATAATAATTAGAAAACAATAAATTTCTTAAGATAGCAATTAATGAAACTTGGGATTAAAATTTTAAATGTATGTATTTTAATAATAAAAACTTGCCTATTGCTTAAATTAAATTCTAAAACTGTAAATGCTTATTAAATAATAACTTATTTAGTTATTATCCTATTATTTGCTAATATTTGTTTTATATATATTTACTTTATAACCAACTATGTGTCATTTAATGCACTTATATTTACTTAATCTATATTTAAGAATTAAAATATATTAAATTTTAAACAATGTGATGCATATCATTCATAGTCCATTCCAAATCTTAGTTCAATTCTTTAATACTAGCATTCATTATTAATGTATGCATCAACAAATTTCACATTTATTACAGTTTCTTTTTTTGGTATAAGTAAATTTTAAAAAAAACAAGCTGCTCATGGCTACAGTAATATATCAGATGTATAGCTTGAACAAAGTGGTTGTTAATTGTGAGAATCGAACGTCTAAGTTTTCTGTGTTCTTTGTCTCATTGAGGTTATCAAGAATACATTATTTGATGCATTACCTCCTTCAAAATATTGTTCAGACATAGCCTTTGACAAGGCTTTGCACCATAACACTTGACTACAGAAGTGTGTAAACCCTCTGATAATTATTGCTTTGGTCAAATGGTGTGATTTCAATAAAAAAAATTAAACTTTATTTACAATTAACCATTTATACATAATTGTAAGACACACACCCTCACATGACACCATAAAAAAGTGTGAAGTGTGTGAATTTGCCAAAATAATTTACTGTGATGTGACACACAGCCTAAAATGTGTAGTACATGGCTGCAAAAATACGTTCGGTTGTGTAAATGACATTTTTATATGTTTTAGCACATAAATCGTAACATGATGTGGCATGGATGTCTATGAAACAACTACCAATTAATTACTAAATTACATATGTCTTCACATATAAGTTTCTTTACAATTTGACATTTTGCAAGTTATCTTTTGGTATTCTTACATAGAAAACTTTTTGTTTAAAATACTTCAACTTTTTCTTATTTTTAGATATCTATTGACATCCATCTTTAGTAATATGTCTCACCAAAGTAATTAAAATTTTATTTTGCAAAGTATCAATATAACCTTTATTGAAAATGACATTAACAACTTCCAGAAAGCCATCATCAATGTTGTTATACTTTTTTTTGTTTTACAAATTCTTTTGTTTTTATTTGCTTGCAATGACTGAATGATTTTAAAATATCATAAAAAATACTCAGTAAGTAATACAGATAAATTAACAGTGGTTTAAACATAGTTTCTAGGCATTGATTTCACAATAATTTACTAGTTCAATTTGATACTTTTATCAGAAATTTATTTATAAGAATGTATATACACTGACTTTAGTAATAAATTATAAAGTCACTCAAATTGGTTAGAGATGATGTCTTTGCTTCCTATTTGGTGCACTTACTTGGAGTCCATAAGTCAGTAGAATTACGGATTAATTGTACCTATTGTAAATTTCTAGACATCAATATATATAGTCATCATAAAATTATATTTGCTTAAATGATTGTATCTTGAAACAAGAAAAAGATATAGAAAGTTCTAAAATACAAAATTAGTTTTAGAAGCTTTGGAAATATATCACAGTTGAATTTTTTTTTTGGTAATTCATCTAATATATAGATTTTATAAATTTAAAATGGCTATTTCAATAATGAAAAAAAATGAAAGAAATTAATTAAAATCAATAATAAATAATATCAGATTAATTTTAATTCAAATTACTTCTATTATATATAAATAAAAATAATTTGAACTTAGACTTTACAGCTATCCACTTTATCTTATACAACTGATACATATCTCATTCATGTGAAAAAGGAGATAACTATTACATACTGAACTAGCATGGTCCAGATTCTCATCTCCCACGCATATATATATATATATATATATAATCAGTGCTCAGTCTATATTAAGATAGAAAATCTTCAAACTTTAATGAACAGGCTTCAATCTTCTCCATCGTCCAACTCTTCAGCCATCTGTATCACTGAAAATCTGATAAAGGCTTTGAATGTTCCACTATCAGATTTTTAATGATATGGATGGCTGAAGAGTTGGAAGGTGGAGCACATTGAAGCCTGTCTATTAAAGTTCTTAATATAAACTAAGCACTGATTATATGTATATGAAAGATGATCTAGACGAACTGATGAGTACTGGTTCAACACAAAATATGCATATTTGAGATCATTTATATTTTTCACATGTATGTAGTCATGTGTATCAGTTGTTTAAGATAGGGAGCTTGAGAGTCTGAGTTCAAATCTCTCCTAATTACATTAAGTTCAGTATAAACCAGAGGTGTCCAACTAGTCGATTGTGATCCACTGACGATTGCAAAGCCATTTTTGGTCGATCGCGAGGTCAATCTGGCAAGTGCTGTCAGATAATGAGTGAAACAAATGAAGTCAAGATTTTCAAGTTTTTTTGTTGTTTTTGTTTTTGTTCTAATTTTTTTTTCAATTCTAGATAGGTAAAATCCACTAAGCCATATCATTATTGAAAATAATATTTTAATCTTGATTTAATGTAACTAATTTGAATTAATAAATATTGTTGATTTAATTCCCCCAGACATGAGTTTTTTGGCCAGTTAAATAATTTTTTTTACTAGATAGATATATAAAAATAGTTTGCATTTCACATCTCTCTCCACTTAGATTATGCCTATGACAACAAGTCTATCGCAACATATTTAAAAAATAAAAAGTAGATCTTATGAATACAAAAGTTGGCCACCCCTGATATAATATGCCTGTATTTAAATATTATTATTATATATGTATCTAAAAAAACCTTTCTTAACTTAATAAATTATATATTTTTTATTCCGACTATTAGAGAAATATATAGTTGTTAAAGAATTAAAACAATACATGTCAATGTGAAATAAATGTAAACATATACATATCGAACATTTATTTTTTTTTACTACTAATAAAAAATAAAATAGCTAAATATCAATAGTTAATCAGGCAATAAATATTTCTGAAAAGCATTAATTTTTAGACAAAAATTTCAAAAAAATATTCCTATATGAAATATATTTACTTTTATTTTATAATAAAATTTTCTTGTCAAAATTGCAATCACATTTTAAGTAGATTTATATTCTTATAAATAAATTAAAATTTGTTGATAGTACTCCCTAAAACAATTGTCATCCAAACAAATTAGAATACTTTTTTTATTGTATGGGCTGTTCAAAGACAGTAAGATATTTTAATAATCTAAAGATATTTTAATGATCCAAAGATATTTTAATAATTCATTGACATTGCATTTCTATATCAATAATATAAAGATATAATATTTTTAATTATGATAAAAGAATATAATTTTAACAGTGAACAAATTATTAATTGAAGCACTTCTTTGGATGCCAAAAAACTTGATGAAAAAAAAGCTTTAGTATTTAAAAAATAAATAAATAAGTGTTATATATATATAATATTGTTAATGATAAATAACAATTTTTTTTCTGTTTTTTTTTTTAAGTTTAGTGACATAATTTTTTGTCAAATATATAAATTATTATTTTTTTTATTTTGTTAATAACTTTTGTATGTTGATAAATTATTATTTATATAAAAAAGAAAAAAAAAGGTTATATTATATTAATAATATTTTTAAAATAATGTTTAAAATATTACACGTTAATATAAATAATAATTTACAAACACACCCACATTTCCTGATATAGTATTATTTATTTGTTTCCAAAGATATATGGATAATAATCCAAAGAAATATAGATGTGTCTAGAAAAATATTAAAAACTTAATATTTTAGTAAATGTCAAAGAACAAGATGTATAAATCAAAAAGAATATTAAAATATCAATATTCTTTCAATAATAAAATATAATTACTATCATAGACTTGTCAGATTTTAAATTAGAAAGCGATATATTCAAGTATCATGTTTTGTTGTGTTTTTTACATTAATTTGAGAACATAGATTTAATTTTTATATTAATAGTGTGCATTTTTTTTTGTAAAGGGGGAATTAAAACAGCGTATTGTAGTATAATAGCAAAGTAGATGCTATGTAAAAAACTGATTAATTAGATATCATAATTATATGTAATGGCACATACTCCATATCATTTAAATAAATAAAGTTTATTTTGCTATTAGCATATAGAAATGTTATAGTTGAAATATATAGATATATATTAAATCCGTTATAAATTGATATTTATTTATTTATGTTATAAAGTTGCATTTTATTTAAACCATTAGAATTTCCAAAAAAATAGTAAAAATTTGCTTTCTTCATGTGTTCAAATTTAAAGAAAAATCAATGTTATTACTAGTATTATTACTAGTATTAAAAAATATATTATTTAAAAGTTTTGTCCAAGTTCATAAGTAAATTCCACTTAAACAAAAAATGCAAATTATGTGTGAAAATGTCTATGATAACCAATTGTGATATATTTTTTTAAATGATGCACATAATTATTACACATATATTACAACCATTTATGTTGAAGGTATGTTTTAATGGAGACGAGTGATGATGAAGAGATCTATAGTCACCATTTTCTTAAACAATTTTTTATTTTTTATTGAAAGTATAAAAAAATAAAAATAAATGCTTAACACTAAAATAAATATATATTTTTTAATTTCAGTAAAGTGAACAAAATGGAAAAAATATATATTAAAAATATAATAATAAAGAAAACTCAATGTCCATATTACGTATTTATAATTATAAATATGCGACACATTTTTTTTTGCATTAAATAGTGAAGCTATAATTTTAATTTAATTTATAATAGCTTAGCGCTTTCGAGATTTCATGTTTGAATCTCATATTCTTAGCTTGTAACTAACGATTGTTAAGATTATGCAAATGCGTTTGAATTTTTAATTAGTCCATTACGTATTTATATTTTTTAGATGTTTTATTTTGTTGTATAGTTTATCTTATTTTCATATTATTAATAAAAATATGTTATTTCAATCGTTTTCTTTTTTGAGTTTATGCTTTTTCATTTTATGCTTTATATTTTATTATAAGCTATCCTGGATATTACTTTTATTTCAAGCTATATTCAGCAATATATTTTCCAGAAGGATTAGTACAAGTAAAAAAGTGAAAATTGAATATGCAAATATTCACAGTACTAATTATGATAATTATCCTGATTTTCATGCTACTTATAAGTAATAAATGCAAATTTTTGATTTATCTTCATTTTTCTATATTTTTTATAATGCTTGTTAAGTAAAGACTGTAATTTGTCTGTTAAATAAAAATAGCATTTCAATATGAACTTAATGAATTTACACCACTGAGGAAAAAAGTGAGGTTTGATAAAGAGTTCAAAATCTGATAGAATTATATACCCAAAGAAATGTAAGGATTCGATGCATAAACTATATTTTAATTTATATTATTTGTTGTTATTGAGATTAGAAGTTTTGTTAGACAGACGATAAATTGTATTTTTTTAAGATTTGAGATAAAAATGTAATATTTGAGTGTGCTTCTGAATATATTTTCCCACAGAGAGTTATTAGAGTAAAAGATCTGAGATACTTGTACATAAAGTGGTATTTTCTTTTATACTTGTGGTAGAGGATAGATGCAAATCCTAATAAGTTATCACATGCTTTAGATCTGGAATCATTAAAAAGATATGTTTATCAGATGTTTAATTCAGTCTTATACGTTTATTTCATATAATATGTGTAATTTCTGATTTTTAAGATGACTTTTTCTTTCAGAGACTCAAGTTCTGGTTTATAATATATTGATAATTTCTCAGATTTACCAGGCTTAGAATTCCTACATTTTTTCAATATGAAAGTTTCGATAAATTACTGAGTATATATTTTTCTGTTTTTATTAATTTTGTTTGATTATTTTTGGCTAACCCAGATAATTATAAGACTACACTAGGTAATGTACATCAAAGATGATACACTATAAATTCATTTTTATAATAAATATTATAAATTTGTACATTAGTATATCAGGAAATTTTTATATTTAGATAAAACTATAGTCAAATGTTCAAGTGGGCAGATATTAAGAAAAAATGGATACTTTTGTTTTGTAAATTGAAAAGAGACTTATAGTAAAAGTCAAAAATTAATTTTTTTTCATATTATGACATAGATGGAGTTGTTTTGCGCTAATGCCAGGAAAAATGTTTCAATAAATTATCCTTGTTACATTTTCATTTGCCATTGTCAAACTTCCTCCACTCACAACTTTAACGCCATCCATTTCAGATAAGCACAATAATGACTATTACTAATCATTATTGAAACTAGAGATTATCTCTAGCACAGATATAAACTTTAAACTTCAGTTAAAAATTAATATATCTGATTTTTTAATTATTTTACAGACACTGAGTTATTAACCTTTCTCTTTCCCCTGTGTAATATCTTATAGATATAATAAACACCTTCATACTTCCCCATTCTTTTTAAATTCACTTAAATAAAGATATAATAAAAAACAAATGACCCCAAAGATGCATTTCATGCTAAACCAGCACTCATCAGTTGGCCCTGATCACTATCTTTTATATATATCTTTATTATATGAAAATTATTTATTTAGTATCTATAAGATATTACACACTGGAAAAAGAAAGGTTAATAACTCAGTGTGTGTAAAATAAATAAAAAATCAGTTATATTAATCTTTAACTGAGGTTTAAAGTTATATCTGTGCTAGAGATAATCTCTAATTTTGATAATGATTAGTAATAGTCATTATTGTATTTATCTGAAATGAATGGCGTCAAAATTGTGAGTAGAGAAAGTTTGACAATGGTAAATGAAAATGTAACAATTTACTCTAGATAAATACTTTTCATATAATAAAGATATATATGAGAGATAGTGACCAGGGCCAACTGATGAGTGCTGATTCAGCATCTTGGGGGTCATTTGCCTTTTATTATATCTTTATTTAAGTGAATTTAAAAAGAATGAGGAAGTATGGAGGTGTTTATTATATCTACAAAATACCCTTGAGATGTTATGTTGTGTAAATAATATAATTATTCTCATAGTAACACAGTACTTAACTTTAAACTTGTAAATATTCCACAGAAATTATTTTAATAAATAATAAATGATATTACAATTAACAAGGATAGAGGAGAAATAGAGCAATACGACTGAATAGTTCACAAATATATAGTAGAATTTTTTTTAATTGATGAAGGAAAACTGAAATTATGAACTTAAAAGATATTATTTAGTATAAAAATTTTTTTTAAAAATTCAAATTAGTAATACATAATATCATATTAACTTTACTTTAAATTAGTCATTTTATAATACTACTGTTATTTATCTTATAGATTCATTATCTTATATAATTTTTATTTAATTAAAATAAATATGACTGTGAAAAATTTAATATAAGTGCAGAATAAGTGTAAATACATAATAGATAAATCACAATAGTTAAAGGGATGATAAATATAAAATAAAATCCCAGTTGCTGAAGGTTATGATAAATATTTCTGAAAACTATGTCAATTTTTAATTGAAATGTTAAAGAAATATTACTGTATAACAAATACTGAATGAAAAATACTAGAAAAAATCATTACATAAACTTTTAAGTAGATTTGTTTTGTCTTCTATAACCTACTAAGAAAGAACAGTTATTATATCTTTGATAACATTCATTAAAAGAATGACAGTCTGAAATGTTTTGGAAGTAAGAGAAGACTCATTATTTAGATTTTTCAAAGAAAACATGATGTTTAACATAAAATTCAAAAATTTTGCTTCCTTGGACTAATAATGCAAAGATCTTATACGTGAAATAAAGATAAAATAATCTCAATAATACAAAAAATGCTAAATGAAACCTAATCTGAATCTCAAAAGTTTTTAAACAAAAAAAAAATTAACAAAGTTGAGTTAAAAATGGTGCATTTCATTAAAAAAAAGGTTAATAACAAATAGTGATAAAAATGTATTCTTTATATTTTTATTTTGCTAACATAGTTCCTTTTACAAATTTGTAAATTATTCTTATTTAATTTTGTTAATAACTACTGAAAGTTATAAACTATTATTTATATACTTTTACTAACTTAAAAAAAGATTAAGCCTGTTAAAAATACTTTTAAAATAAAATTAAAAATGTATTTTAATAAATCAAACACACCCTTAACAGTATAGAAAATAGGATTATTAATTAGGGAGAATCTGAGATTATGTGCTCCCACAATTGGGCACCAATTGTAACAGTATGGAAAATACAGATTAAGAAGAGAAAGTCTGAGTTTACAATGACCCATTATTGGGTAACCATTTGTAACAGTGTACCACATTAGGGCAGAATATAAAAATATAGGAAATCATCATTATCCCAAATAAACAAAATATAAAATTAAATATAAAAAAATGAGCATGAGAGATTAGAACAAAACTAACTATAAGTTCACCAGCATTGCACAAAAGTAATAATCTTCATCATTAATGATCAACAATAAAAATAAATCAACAGTCAATCTTGTGACTAAATTTGAAAGTGGTCCTTATAAACCAGACTAATTATTTAGCCACTGCCAAACCTAGGGAAGCAATACAAACAATAATTATGTGTATGCACATACTTAAGTGCTACTTCATCAAAATACAACAATAAGTCAAATAATGATATGATACTAAAAACATCCTGATCATCATCAATGTTTTGGGCACATAGTACTATTAATGTATTGGCCAACTATAAACTAAATTTGTAAAGAAGCAATAAATAAACTGAATTGTAGTGCATAGACTTTAATGGATATCCCTTTTGCACCAATTAAAATCATCATCATCTGGATATGTTCATAACACTAAACCTTACCCCTATTCCATTTAACTGTTATACACACATCTAGCTCATGAATCAAGAACTCTATAAACTATTACTGTAAGAGATAAATAAATATATAAGGCAGCTAATTATAATTCATTTCAAACAATTCTTAGGTTTACCCTATTATAATAAATAGTTTTATTGGGATCACTTTAAAAAAATCCTAGAACATTAAGCTGTCATGAAATAAAGTCACACATACTGTAATTTATGAAACAGGAAATGGATAAATAAATTAAGATTAAAAATATTTTTAGAACAGTTATTTAATAACTAAATGATTAACGATAAACAAAAAATGGCATGACAGTATGAAATTTTAAATATTCATTTCATCAAAAAATACATCTTCATAAAAATTATAATCAGTCAGTTGATTTATATTTATAAATTAATTTTTAATTAAGAATTATTTCTTTAAATATTTTAAGGGATTTTATGCCATATTGAGTTTTTAAAAAATTTGATTTGAGACCAATTTTCACAATAATTTCAGTTGTAATAATGTTAGAACAAAAACTTTACATTGATAAAAACTAGACAAACTAAGGGAAAAAGTAAACCTAAGACAAGTAGTTGTTGCCATTAAAAAGTAAGGAAAAAAAAGAAATTTCAATAACCGAAAAAATTATTATTTTAATGTTTGTTCATAATTTCTAATTTATCATTAACTAAGTTTAAAATTGCATCTTCATTGATAATTTCTTTGTATTCCTCACAAAATTCTCATTCAAACTATATATAATACTTCTTACCTGAGATAATTAATAGCTTCGGAATTTACAAAAGTAGTAGCAGAAGAATAATTCATTTTATCTTCTACCCCAAAAGTTAAAAAACCTCAAAGTGTCTATAAGAAAAAGATTCATTCTAATAAAGGATACAAAATAAATCATTTTCAGAAGGTGGATATGTATTTGTAATCATAGCAATTGGCTTCTTGTGTATCCAAAACTAGAAATTGAAGGCTTCCATCTATATCAATGATAAAATGAGTCTCCTCTTTTCATTTTATATTTTTTGAGTATACCAATGATGTTTCTATTTTTGTGCACACCAATTATTCTATCTTGTTATATTTATTCTTTCACAGAGATATAATTTATTTGCATATATCTCATTTGCTAGCTACAGACTGCATGATTACCAAGGCATAGACAAGAATCAGAATTTGATTCTTTACTTGCATACAATTTCATCTGATATACATGACCATTTTGGCTACTACCAGACATCTACCACTTGAAACCTCTCTTTATTGGTTTTAAGAGTTTATATTTTCACACAGTGCTATGACCAGTAAATTTTGTAATTGTTTTATCAATTACAATCTTTCTGTGAATCTGATAATCTGTCTTTAAAATGTACATTGCACTGCTCTATAATAACTTAATTTACTATATAAAAATCATTACTTGTTATACAAATACAAACATGCAAGTACAAACATGACACACTAATACAAATATAGACATACTAATAAATTATTAGACCATCTGAGAATCATTATGTCTATAAAATAAGATTGCCTCAAACTTGGATCAGAGCCCCAAAATTACATTGTGCATAAATCACTACTTTCATTATATTTAAATACAAGTAAAATTTATATCCTACGGAGACATACTAATACAAACACAAACACATTAATAAATTATACATTTATCAAATAATAATAAAAAATTTAAACAATAATATACAAATACTAAAAAAAAAAATCTAAATTAAATACTTATGTATATTACATTAATTTAAAGAAGAAGGCCTTGAAATTGTAAAATCAATGAAGCATGTGGAATCCATTTTATTAATCATTCTAGCTGATGAAAAAATTCACCTTTGTCTTCTTCATGCAATCTAATAAACTAAGTAGAAAAAAATAAATGAACTTATTACTAAAAATATTAATGAAAAATCAGAACTTTGTTCAATTTTAATATGCCATATGCCATAATAAAAAAACTCAAGCTGCAGAAAATGAATATATTGACACATTCATAAACCATTTGGTTTTCTTACAATTTATAAAGAAGACAAAGAAATTTTAATTTCAAACAAATCAGAAGTAGCAACACAAACTTTTATGAAATAGTAAAATAACAAAAAATTGGAAGAACAACATTTTAAAGAAAAATAAATGAAAAGAAAAAAATATGTTTAAAAAAATTAAATTTACAAAAAAATAAATTTTCTAAAAGCTAATTCATAATTTTGAAAAGAAAATTGAAGGGATAAAAATATGTTTCACAATTTTAAAACAATAAAAATATTTAAAATTATCAATTCTTACAAAAGCAAAAACAATACTTTATATAAAAATAATTTCTTTTTTATTTTACTATTAATAAAAATACAGTGTCCTTACAAAAATATATATGTAACCATGGTTTGATTTTTCAGAGGACTTCCTATTTCCAAATATAATTTCCAGTTGAATTATCTTCTTGAAGGTTTATATAAATGAACATGATTGATTTATTTGTTTTTAATGATGAAGCATTCTCAGTCCAAAAGTCAAGAAATTGTATTTGTATTTTTGCTTTTGCTGAGAAATTTTGTGAAGTTTTTTTTACAGCCTTAAAATTCATCTATAAATTTTTTCTAATATTTTAATTTAAAAAAATCAAAAGATGATAGGATAATTGAATAAATGGAAATTTTAAAGTTTTTTAAACTTCATGATGATGGCTGTCTGTTATATATTTGATCATTTCAAACATTGTGAGATTACTTTGAGAAAATATTATGATAGTCTAAAAACTTGAGTTTTTGGAAAGTTTATGATTGTTTTTTTTATCATAATTGTGTAATAATTATTAGAAATTAAAAATATATATTATTACTTATTTATTTTTACAGAATTTTTTTATTTTTAAATATAAAAAAATATATTCATTTGTATATTACCATAGAGATTAAAGTCATAGGAAATGCAACAGTCTAGATATTTTGTCACTACAACAGTCTGTTATAACATTTAGTAATATTGTAAAAATTTAAGATTTTAAAGCATAAAGTGATACATTTACTAGATATCAAAAATAATTTGTTCAGATTTTTAAATCAAACATTAAACAACAAATAAGTCATTCATTTTTCAAATTGAATTGGCTCCACTTGAAACTTGATGAAATGATAGTGCTTTGTTTTGATTAAAAGCTAACTTTTAAAATAATTTCAAAAATCAAAAATAATTGTTTAAAATTTATTTAATTTCTAAACAAAAATATTTATCAAATGAGATCAAATTTATTATATTCTGATAAACAATAATGGTTTAATATTAAAATAAAAGTTGAAAGCTTAAATCTAGTAAGAATATAAAAATCTGTCAAAATATTATCAGTGCAAAGGGGATAATTTGTTTTTTACTGGTGTGTAATATTTCCAGGTTAAAAATTGTAAGTTTTATCCATTTCTTTTCATTAAAATTTTCAGATGGTATTAACAAATACAGAAACTCATGCTTTTGGTTGAAAACAAATTGTAGATTACTTTAAATTATAAGTTCTCTAAATTTTTATTCTAGTGAAGAAAGACTACATGGAGGAATATGATGTTTACCTTTTAGCTGAATTTAGAACATGATATTGTAGAACCCATTTTATAACTAAACTCATAATATGCTAAAAGCTTGATTAAAGCTTCTACTATTCTATGCAATAGCATAGTTAAGATTCCTATTGCATTATGCAATAGCTTGGAAAAGACTTCTGTTTTTTCTTCTTTATCAGCTGGTTTAAGACATGATTGCTCTCTTTTCAACAGCTAAGTTAGGAATTTTGTTTTCACCAGACATTGGGCCTTCTTACTTATTTGTGCTCACATTATTTTTCTAGAACAATTCTTCCCACAAGCCAATTACAATCTGTCTCCAAAATGACAGTTTTTGTAATAGTCAAATAGATAATTTTTATAATACAATTTGTTCAGATATTTCTCTCCTTAATCATAGACATTAAAAAACAAGTCAATAACTTAAATTAACATCATAGAATTCTTGAAATTATTTTCTAATTACTTTTTTTGCAAAAGAAAATAAAATTAGTTAATTACATTGATTTGATTTTTTGCATTGAAGAGAGTTAAAGAGAAAATAAAAAAACTCTAATTAAAACAAAATTTACTAAAAGTATTAAAATCTTATTTTTTTAAAAAAAAAATACTATTAAAAATAAAACTTTATCCATCTTTTAAGATTAAAATTAATATCTATTAAAAATTTACACAAAAGAGAAAATTATTTTTTCTTAGTACATTTTCATAATTTAAATTAAAACTACTAATTAATGATAGTTGCTGAAGAGAAAGAAAAAAGAAAAAACAACAACTTGTTTACATTATTTTATAAAGTTCTCTTCCTTCAACCATCATTTATAATTCATTAAAATATTCACATATTAAAATCATATTACTATTTAACAAATTTAATATTTAAGAATTTTTATACTATCATATTGAAACTTAAAATATTTAACTAATTGAAGACTCATTATTATAAAAAAAATATGCATGGAAAAATTAAATGCTATTTTCCCTATTAATTAAATAACCCTAAACTAAACCTGAGGAACACACTGCCAACTTATCTAATTATTTTTAATACATCTATGTAGACAACTCATTACAATAGTAATATACATATATATGTAGAAGCTTTTAATGTAAATAATTTATAAGCATTTACATATTTGCTAATACATGTTAATTATTTATGTTCTCAAGAAAATATGGATAACAACATAAATATTACCAACATGTCTGAAAAAATTTAAAGGCTTTTTACTATATTTTAGTAAATATCAAATATGATTGTGCATATATCATAAGAGCATATTATATCAATATAAATACCCAAAATAAATATTACTATCATAAAACTGGGAAGATTTTAAATTAGAGAAATGTAAATTGACTTATTTCTGGTATTAACCAAATAATCAAAGACAGATGTTTAAAATTCATATTAATAATTGGATGTTTTATTTATGTAGAAATAATAGCAATTCTCAGCTATAATATAAGTAAGAATAAAGTTATGTATTTTTAATACCATAAAAGATTTATGTATTATATTTATAAAATATATTATTGGCACATATTAGCCATTATATAAATAAATATAATATTTACTTTATATTTGATTGGAAAGATAGTTAGAGCTGAAGTATATTTATGCAAATCCCTGGTGACTCAATATTATTATATTAATGGTAACAATTTACTGTAGATAAATATTCTTTATGTAATAGAGAGATATATATGGGAGATGGTGACCTGGATGTTGGTTCAGCATGAAATGCATCTTGGGATCATTTGTCTTTAATTGTATCTTTATTTATGTGAATTTAAAAAGAATGGGGAAATATGGAGGTTGTTTAATATAGCTGTAAAGATATTACACATGGGAAAAGAAAAGATGAATAACTCCATGTGTGTGTATGTTTAAAATAAAAAAATCAGATATATTAATCTTTACCTGAGGTTTAAAGTTTATATCTGTGCTAAAGATAATCTCTAGTTTAGTAAATGATTAGTAATAATCATTATTGTATTTATCTGAGGTGGATAATATCAAAGTTGTGAGTGGAGTGAGTTTGACAGTTGTAAATAAAAATGTAACAATTTTGTAAAGATGTATTTTCTCTTAAAGCATTATAATTTAATCTAGCATAAAATGAATAAATATTATAAAGAATGGTGAAGTTATGTTTTATTCAAATATGCAAATTTAAAAAATATTAATATTTATATTGATAAATGAAAATTATTTGAATCTTTTCCAATTTTATAGGTAAGTAATATTTCAATAAACAAATACATAGTAGCGAGAGAAACAAATGTTTGAGAAATAAATATTTTAAAATGTGTTGTCAGCACACACCCATTACAAAGTAATTGTCTTAGAAGGGTGTGGATGGGTATGCATGGTGATGAACAGATAATCTAAAGTTCATTTAAATAATTTTTTATTTCCTTACAACGAAATAAAAACAAAAATATATTTAAAATTAAACAAATTTTAGATATATGTTTTTTTTTTAAATCTCATGAAATGAAAAATAAAAAAAAATGTGAGAAAGATATGTGTCTGTGCTAAAGTTACAGAAAAATGTTATTTTAGCAATCTCCTGTGTTCATTAAGTTTCACCTCATGTTTTATATATTTTCTGGTACACTAATCAATCCTATTTATGATCTTATCTCATGTTCTCTGTACCACAACTGATATGTCCACGATAGGGCTATTCTAATGCAAATGTGGGAACTGATTGTTACTACACACACAGTCTCATTCATAAGACTTGTCCCTCATAAAGTATAAATGTTGCAATTTCTTGGTTTATCTTGCTTTGCCCACACTTCTCATATTTCTTATTAGGATCAGTAATATATATATATAATACATATTTTGCGGGTTCATCCGTGTTAAAAAACTTTTAATATTAATATACTGACGTTTCGACTTCGACTTGTGACCAAGTCGAAACGTCAGTATATTAATATTAAAAGTTTTTTAACACGGATGAACCCGCAAAATATGTATTTTATATATTTAACCCGTGCAAATCTTCGTTTTAACATATATATATAACAATAAATATACTACTTACATTTAATTTACATGTAACAATGACATATGAGGTGATGAAGTTATATTAATTTTATATATTCATATGATATATAAATTGAATTCCAAGCATATATAAACCAAACCATACGTTGTATAAAAATATAATACACATATAATAAAAAAAGATTAATGTTTATAATAATTGCTATATCTTAAAACTCACCGATAAGAGTTAGTTTAAAATTTTCTAAATTTGAACAACATAATACTCCAGTCGGTGCAAAAACGTTTTCAGCAAGTAACATTTATTCCTAATATTAATAAATAAATTAATAATATTATTTAAAATAAATAAAATATTTTTGTTTTGTTTTTTTAATTTATGTTGCAACTAGCAACCCAGCTAATACAACTGAGCCAATACTAAAAAATGTAACTAAATAATTGTTAAATGGAACTACTAAACTAACAACAAAAATTGATTTATTTATATGATGTCGTATTGACTGATATTTAAATATTAAACAAGTTGTGGTTATATCATAAATAAATAATATATTTATCCCATTTTTATTACTCTTGATAAATTAAATTAATAAAATCATTATCCTGTGTAGTCTGTGTATTATTTTAATTTCTCTATCGTAAGTTCTTGTTAACTTTTTGATTTTGAGATTATATATACATATTGTAATAGTCAGCTTATGAAGAAACGGAAATGCACTCACCAGAAGTTCTACTGGGTTCACAATCTAGACAACTATTTTCTTGGTATAACACAGTAAATATAATTTGTAAGTACCTACTATTTCTATTAATACATTTCCTTATCTCTGATTTAAATTCTGATTTTGCCCTGCAAACTATATTTATAAATACCAATCTCAGATAATAATAAAATTAAACTAATTTTAATTAATAGGTTAATCAAACATATATTCCCATGCCATGAATAAAAATTTAAATAATCCAGTTCTTTTAATCAATTACTTTATATTCTGTGAAAATAAGAAAGCATTGCTTAAATATGTTTTAAATTTTAGACTACAGATTAATGATATTTTGACACATGTACAATACATTGTTAGTGACAAGTTTTAGAACTTTGTCCTGTTTTTCAGTATACATCTCATTAAATTATTATTATTAAAGAATAAACCTGATCTCTAACAACATTATAATTTAAATTATCTTTCATTATTTTTCAATTATCACTAATCATTTTTTCATTTAATCTTTAAGTTTTTGAATTATTCTTGCTACTGATAAAACATAATCATAAATGTAAACAATCTCAAAATTTTATTGGTTGCTTAAAAGACTTATACTAGAACTAAACCTTTGGCTACACAAAATCTTGCATCATGCATTAGACATTTATCCAATATTAAACTAAATGTTATAGATAACAATAAACCAGATTCTATCATTGATAAGTAATATACTTTATTAACCAGTAATACATCCAATTAAATAATGGAGACCTGAAAGTAATCATTACACAATAAAAAAATTTAGCAAATAAATCAGCTATCAAATTGTATCTGTATGTATTAGTACCAAAAACAAGTTATAGATATACATTTCATTTTTTAAAACTTGTAAACAAAAATCCCATCTGCAATTATTAACATATATAAAATAAGAACACAATATAGAAGCCTTGTGTAAACATTTAATAATATGATGAATTCATGCCTGGCAATATTGTTGATCACATATGTAAACAATTTCATGCATGCTTCAACATTGATAGCTATTGCAGACAAATTCTTACATTCAAATTTGCATATTTTATGCCCAGAAAAATGTTTCCAATGTTATAAATAATAAAAATGAACTTATCATTCATAAAAAAGGAATTTAAAATAATTTAATAAACTGTGAGTCAGTCATTGTTATCTATAAATTCGGACTCTATGTGGCTTCTTTACTCTTTTTGTTTTACATTAAAAATTCATGGATAATTATTGAAATATCCTATAAATACATTTAATTATAAAAATGTAAAAGAAAAACAATTTCTTAGAAGATTATTATAAAAATTTGCTATTTGGATTGCTTTTCTTGTTTCTAAGTCATTTGAAGTGGTTATCAATTTTCACCATCAATTTAGAAATTTCTATTCTTTCATTTGGAAATCATAGATACTTACTTTTAAGAAACAAAGATAAAAATTTGTATTTATGTATTTTTTAAGAACAAAGGAATGAAGGTGATTCCTAAAATTAACCCAGAATATCTATGTATGTATGTATCGAAGCAGTCAATCTGATACTCAGATTGCACTTCACAGCCCACTCCAATCTCCCACCACCAAACCAAATTCAAACTCCATCCTTTTATGAATTTATGCACTTATTAATACATTTTTCATTTTGTTTTAATTATTAAAATAACCATGACATAGATATTTATTAATATCTTAATTTAAATATCTTAAACAAATAAATATTTTATATTATTTCAAGTCATATATGTGTGTAATGGATACGTATATATCATAGGTGATGGGAGATTAATTGTAAATGAATTATGATATCAAGAAGTACTATATTAAACTGTATATTTAAAATTTTATATAAAATATTATTTATTTTAGTAATGGCAGTCAGAAAAAAAACTGATGCAATCCTGCCGAATATTCAGAATGCAATTAAATCAATTAACAGGAAATCCATTAGTCCCAGTTAAGAATATTATAATTTTATAAAAATAACATAAGATCCATTAGTGGAAAATTTATCTAGTCCAAATTAGTTTTAAAATCTAAGCTTATATTTTAAAACAATCATTCGAGAAATTTTAGCAGGATTGTCATGTCTTATAACTTATAACAACAAAAGTGTACATCCGGTCTGCAAATTGCAGATCGATATGGTAGTTAAATTGCCTTAGGATGATTACTAAAAGCATTTCAAAATAACTTGCAAAAACATATAAATAGTTCTGGATTTGAATACCCCAGGAGAACAGCTATTTTTATAAAAGCCATGGCAAGCTAAATCCATGCTCATTTTACATTTAAATCAATGTGCCATGAGTAGAGGAAAACTTCACCTTCCTCGCCATTCACAAATGCAGTCTCTTCCAAAATCATCACCCAAGATCTATGGACCCATGAACTATAGTTATGTACTTAAACATTAGATAATGGAAATGCTACCTGCCTGACAAACAAGAATAAAAACTAGATCTAGTCTATGATGGACACTACAAATAACCAAGGACCACTACTACTAATGGATTGAGGTAATAAATTCATGATGCCATTTATAATTCATAAACTCTCATTAAATCACTTCAACCTTAATCTTAATTTCTTGCTTAACTATTTATTAAACATATTATAACTCTTTTAGCTGATCAAGAGATCAGAAATTAATTATCAATTTAAAATGATTTGTATATGTCTTTAACTCTCTATAAACTCTCTATTAAACTCTCTCCTATCATTGAGCCTCTATTAAATAATCATAATTTCTTATTTCACTTTCATATGGCAACAATATTTTGTAATTTTTATTACATTTTATATTTTTGTATTTTGCAATAATATGCCAATAATCTCCTAAATTCGCAAGTATGTTTGCTCTCTCTTCTAAACCCCCCCTTCTTTTCATGGGGAGATCAATTAAATTTTTATTTAAAAAACAAGTTTTGTTATTTTTATTACAATGGATGCTTGCCAGTTTGGGAGAAAACAATTTAATTAGATTATAATGTTATAGTCAGAAAACAGAGTAAACATCTGTTTTTCCAAGAAATGTTTTTCCACATTAAATAAGTTTTAAAATCATAAAATGTGTTTCTTTAAATTTAAATATTTTTCTTGTTGAATAATCACCACCTAATGCGTATATATGTATAATTAATTGTAAAAATCAAGAAAAGCACTTAGAGCTGAATATTCATATTTGTTTCAACATTTGTGGGAAGTGATACATGTAAATTAATAGAATAAGGGCAGGGGGATTCTCAGTTTTCAATAGAGTAATATCTTTTCATTTAATTTAATCTGTCCATACTATTTAGTAACCTAATCATACCATTATGCTGGATATTCCAAAATATGTAGATATTAATTAGTTAAATCATATTTAAAAAGTTTTATATGTATGTTATTCCAAAGTTTTATATGTATGTTATTCCAAGTGTTGCATGCATACAGGCTCCCTCATTCATGTTATATATATATATATATATATATATTGTGTTTCATTCCCTGGGCATATCGGAAAGTCAAACCCCACTTCGTATATTCAAGTCCAAGAACAAGGCTCTTAAACCTCCTTTGGGACTTAATTTGTCATTTGAGGTAACTGCATAGAAGAGCTCTGGGAAAAATCGGCCTATTGCACTTCACAGCAGACTGTTCATTGTTCAGTGAACCAATTCTGCCAAAATAGCAGAAAGAAATCGGTCACCAATCTTCATTTCCTTCATGAAAATTCTGAAGCACTTTTTAGAATCTGAAACTGGATTACATAAATATGCTACCATGCACACACCACCCTCTTAGCTCTCATTCCAAATAAAACCTATGAATATCCCTAAGCCATAATGTTCTGATTCTACTAAACAGATTTCTTTATCATTTATTAATATTTTCATGTGGATACCATTTTGACGCAGTTATATATACTACAAATTAGCTCTCCCTTACTCATTTTTTTACTCAGAATAAACTGAGATTATTTCATTCATTAATGTGAATCTTATTTTTATAATAAACACAATAATCATAAATAATCGGTCAAGTGCTACTTTTCTCTCTCTCTAGCGGTGGACTAAAGATTTATTTATATAATTGTATATAGTGCTATTAAAATTGTCTTTCTAGATATTGTCAGTTATTGATTATTGGCATATAAATCAGCTGCACTAAAACAACAAATTAATAAATGTGTAATTTCTTAAATTGTAAACACACACCTCCTGTTAAATAAATGTAAGAGACCAATGATAATTAATGAAGAGTTATAATCAAATTACTCATAATTATGTTATTTACATTAATAAATCATATATATATATATATATATAACTAAACTTTCAGAATCATTATTTCATTGATCCAATAAATATTATATCTTGATTATATAATTTATGTGTAGTATGACTAGATGATATCCCACTATCTGATAAAAATAATGTGAAAAGTCATGAGCGGTGTTAATTTGTGATATTGCCATACTAAAATGGGTTCATTATCATTTCCAATTAGAGACTCTTTGTGTCTCCACTTTGCGATGCTGGCTGAGAAAAATAAAATTAGATTGGGTATCATTGGAATTGTTGCTCATAATTTGGTAGATCTGGGAAATAGACAAATAGGGCAGAGTTCACAAGTGTTCCTGACTTATGTATCTTGTGTATGATTGGACTTGAGGTACTTTTGCCTAGATACTAGATCTTGTTATAAGAACAGACAAAACTATAGGTACAGTATGAATGTATGTATGTATGTATGTATGTATGTATGTATGTATGTATGTATGTATATATGTATGTGTGTGTATGTATGTTTGTGTGTATGTATTGTACCGGGTTCGATCCACAGAAGATCTTACTTACACTGCAAAAGTTTTGGCTGGTTTCAAACTTCTTTATAACACATTTATAATCTTATGTAATTATAAATGTTACGTTAATGAACCGGCACGTTCGAGCAAAGTGGGAAATATTATTGATAGCTTTAACTATCAACGATACCCACGATCATTTTGTGGCCCACCTTGGCTGCTAGATTCAAACCCCTACTATCCAAACACTTTATTTGTTTTGGAGTAAACCCCAGGCACCAGCTAGTCTAAGACTAATGTATTCGGACAGTAGGCTCATAATCCAGTGCTCGAATCAATTCCCTTAACTAGCTCAGTCTATTTTTTTAATCATTAACAACTTATACAGAAGTAGTGGTGAAAGAATTGATAAAAGAATTGATAAAAGAGTTGATAAAAGAATTGACTGACAAATTAAGGCTTAAGTTTAAAGACAATTTATTAACATAACAAAAAAATATATACTAAATATAACTACTTTTATAAATTTTTACTAATATAATATTGGTATTTTTAATCATGCATATATTCGATTCACACACTGACATATAATAAAGCATTAAGAATATAACATATGTATTTTTAGAACACACAAATTAATAGTTCATTTTTTATGTGCTATAGAGTTCATATAATTATGCTCTTGGAGGATTCACGAATATGATGGCTACTTAGGAAAGAATATAAGAAAAAAATGTTATTTACCTAGGATTTTGAACTTGCTGTTTGTTGCTTCTAATGAGATATCTCTAACTGGTTAGATTCGAAGTTTCTCGAGGAGGTTTCAATGCTTATTCATTGGTATTATTCCTGGAGATAGTTAAATATTGATGGAGGATTTCCAAGCTGTTACGCAGATGTTATTTCATGGGCAGATTTTGCTGTTTTACCGGACTTCAGGCTGGAGAAAGACGTATGTTTTCCAAAGATTTTAACATTGCATTTCTGACTGATACATAATAAACTGCATGATCTAGATTATACTCTCTGAACTGACTCAATTGTTATCTCTTATGCAATTAACTAGACTGAAATGTCCGATAAAACTTGGTTATTTATACCTATGATGTGTTGTCCTTTTAATATCCTCCGGCAATATCTGTTGTTAAAATTCCTTTAGTAACTAATCCTTTGACATGTTTTTGAAGATTATTTAATTAGTAGCCATGCAAACGTGTTGTTTTTATACTTTTAATTAGTAGCCCAACACTGTGTTTTTAAATATACGTTTTTAACTCTCATTTTAACATTTATTTTCATGTGTTTTTCTCAATATGATTTTAACATGCACATATGCACACATTTATTTTATATTTTATTAACAAGCTTACATTTATGCACATATATGATTTTATTTTAAAATCAGAACTAGTTTTAAGATTACTTTTTTTCTTTAATTTAAATAAAGAGATTTATATTTTTAGACTTTTAACTCTTTAATTTCTTTTATGAAATCCTAGTTTTTTTCTATAGAAAAACTCCCCCTCCCCTCTTTTAATTAATTTAACGTTTGCAAAAACAAACTACATTTCGTTTAATAAAGAAACTTGAGATTTTTATAACTTATTGATTTGTTGATTCCTTACTTTAATAATTTTTTTAGATAAAATTATTTTATATATGTGCCAATACAGTCTTGGCACAGTATGTATGTGTGTTTCTATGTATGTGTGTATGTGTATGTATGTATGTATGCATGTATGTGTGTGTATGTATGTGTGTATGTATGTACATATGTATACATGTACCCACGTATGTATGTGTGTGCATTGTGGGTGTCTCTGTGTGTATGTGTATATGTATGTATGTGTATGCATGTATGGGTATGTATATATGTGTGTATGTGTATACGTATGTGTGTATGTGTGTATGTAAGTGTGTACATGTATGTATGTATGTGTATGTATGTAAGTATGTATGCATGCATGCATGTATGTATGCATGCATTTATGTATGTATGTATGTATGCATGCATGTGTGTATGTATGTATGCATGCATGTATATATGCATGCATGTATGCATATATGTATGCATGTGTGTATGTGTGCATGTATGCATGTATGTGTGTATGTATGTATGCATGTATGTATGTGTGTATTACGCATGCATGTATGCGTGTGTATGTGTGTATGCGTTTTGTGTATGTATGTATGTATGTATGTATGTATGTATGTATGTATGTATGTATGCATGCACGCATGTATGCATGTATATAACTTAATTCATTAAACAAAATAAACTCATTTATACAATTTTGCTTTCAAAAACATTACACCATAACAATGTCAGAATTATCTTTCTAAACAAACTGTTAAATGAATGTAAAAAAATCACACAAATTATATCAAACAAATTTCTATATACATTAAATAACGCATAAATGTGAATCAAATCAAATTCACCTGAAATTTATATGTAAACTTTACAATCTTAACAAACTGACGGTATTTCCTTTTTTTTTAGATAATTAAAAATGTCAGTCTTTCTCTTAAAAATAAATTCTTTGATTTGAAGTAAAAACTTATATTAATCATATTTATAGAACAATTTTATACATAATCAATTGTTAATTCTACTTTTCTTCTATCTTTTCTGAATATAGGCTCTCAGTCCCATAGAAATACTGGATACTAGCCAAACATATTAAATATATTCATGAAGGTTTGTAGGTTATATGATAAAGATTTGATATGTATGGCTTTTTCAGTCACTAAAGTTATTTTTTGTCTCAACTGTAATTATATTGTACATATTTTCCACAGGAGCATTAACTAAAATTCCTATAACAAAATATTTTTATTACATCTCTTACTACTCGGATTATTTTAATCTTTTGTATTACTCTTCTTCTTTTTTTTTTTAACTAACAGATGAACTAATAATGGTACAATGGTGAGATTTCACATACGTATTAGTCCAGATAGTAAGAGAAAGCAACATTTTGTACATAGAAAAAAATATACATTTATTTTATAATGCCGGCTCGGAAAAATGGGTAAATAAAGACTGAATTATATACATTTAAAAACGAAAACAATTAATTTTTTTAAGTAAATATTAGATAATAAACCATCATTTTGACTAATAACTTTCTCCTGAGCGGGTTATTATCTAATATTGACTTTAAACTATTTGAATAAAGACCGAATTAAGCACATTTACAATCTTTAAAAATGAAAACAATTTTTTAAGTGAATATTAGATAATATCACGATCAAGAGAAAGCTGATAGTCTAAATGTTGGTTTATCATTTAATATTCACTGATAAAATTGTTTTCGTTGTTAGAAGGTTGTAAATGTGTTTACTTTGATCTTTATTTACATATTTGTATGTGTTGACGTTTTTTCAGCGCTGACGTCTAATCCGCAAATATCCTAATAACATACATTTTATAAACACTTTAAATTTTATTTTACAAAACTGAATTAACATAAATAAACAATAACCTTTCCATTGATATAATGATCTTATCTTAAATTATGTGTTACTACAATGTTTTTTAATCCTATAATTAGTTCCACTTTTCTATAATATGCTATTTTGAATTTAACCAGAGTAATTTGGGATGTTTAAATAAAGACACATATTGTCTTACTTTCACAAGATATCTGAGAGAAATAATTTATATTTTGTTTGTCACATACTTAGACATTAATATTATATTCAATTAACTCTTTTGCTCTAACCTTAGACTTTTCCTTTCATAATGATAAAAACTTTTTATCTCATCATTCTGCTTCAAATGAAGTTTTTCTGTGGTAATCACATTTTTTCATGCTACGTTTCCAACCCTTTTTCATTTAAGTCTGCAATTGCATTATCTTGTAGAGTTTGAAGTGGTAAAATGGCACGGTCAATTGTTAGCTAAAGATATCTAAATTGCTTTTCAGCCAACTAAATTTTTAAAAAATCTCACTTTAGAGCAGAAAAATTGAACTATTGTCTGTTTTCAACCTATCACTTGAATGCTTAAATATCACGAGCGTTTATCATTTCTTAAATAATAACTATAATTAAGAGTTAAGCTTATGCATGCCTTACAAATTACATTCCACAATCACATAGTATGGTATTTTTAAATTTTATTTCACATGTGTATATACAAATTTTATGAAACATGTTTTCGGAATTAACTGTGTTTATTAAAATAAAAAAAAAATTTATAAAAAAAACAACAACATTCAACATCTCAGCACTTGCTCTCCGTGAACGTTTTAAATCCTGGCCATCGCATAGACTTCCCAAATACCAAAATCATATCCTCGTGCAATAACCATAATCAAAGAATATTTATGGAAGCTACTGAATTTTTTAAAACAAAAACTGCATTAATAAAAGTGATGAAACAATAAAATCACCAACTATTTGGAAAAGTTTTTTAACACAAATAAATATATAAAATCTTTATTTATATGAATTTAAAAAGAATGTGGAAGTATGGAGTTTGTTTAATATACCTGTAAAGATATTACACATGGGAAAGAGAAAGGTGAATGACTCCATGTGTCTATATGTTTAAAAATAAATAATATAATAAAAAAAAATCGGATATATTAATCTTTAATTGAGGTTTAAAGTTTAGATCTCTAGTTTAGTAAATGATTAATAATAATCATTATTGTATTTATCTGAGATGGATGGCGTCAAAGCTGTGAGTGGACTGAGTTTGATAGTTGTAAATAAAAATATAACAATATAAAAAATACTGTTAAATTTAATTCAGACTATTCTAATCCATGTAAAGCAATTCTATTATCCATGTAATTATTACTTTATACATTTTTCACCTAATTGAGGATAAGTATTATCAAAACATTGGTAAGTTATTTATTTCATTCTAATAAACATGGGTAATATCGAAAATATGCTTCATAAAACATCTTTCACCAATGAAAACATTCATTTCAGTATATAAATATGTGCATATATAACATTTAACATGTAGGTATAATATTAATATTATTTTTTAAAACAGCATAATCTCCAAATTTTATAATTAATGAATCATTCTTTTATTTGGTTTACATAAATATTTAGATTTACAGAAACAACTATAACTTTACATTAGTCATACTTTTCATGATCACCTTCTTTATGGGATCTTATGAAAAGTTCACTTATTATTTGCATCACTGGATCAGGTAAAAAAATACACATAGTAATTACACTCCATTATTCCTTCTTATTATTTAGATTATTTCTCAGTTTTTTATTGTGATTATTAGTGAGACTCTCTGAATAATCTAATACTCCAAGCATTGTAAAATCCTATTTCTGGCTCATCCAAAAAGAAAAATACATTATTGCTAATCTTTATTTGTATCATATGAGGACCTCTATTACAATGGAAAGAATTTTAGTATTATTCATTAGCAAGCTATTAACATGGAGTGTTCACACCCAAAAAAATCTCCCCTACCAAAATGGCATAATATTTTGTCACCCTGTTTATTCCATTGTTTAGTCATATATATCAATTACATACAAATATTTTCTTAATTCTAATTCACATCAATTTCTTTATGAATCACTGGTGGTTGTGTTTTTATTTAATATAAATTGTCAACTGTATATAAAAATATTTTCTTGGTCTTTATTCAAACCAATTTATGACTTCTAAAATGTAACTGCTTAGAAAAGAATCCAGTGAACTGGTTACAAATCTAATTTTTACAATTATTTACATGCATAATTTGATTTACCTATCCTTTGCAGTCGGTTGCTACATATAATTGGAATAGTTGATTTAACTTCAGCAAAACCCTAGATTACATTACAATTTAACAAGTAGTGAATACTCATGTTTTGTATCCCTGTTTCAGTTCCTGGACATAAAAGATATCTTATGATCCATTATAATTCTTTGAGGTTTTCTCATATTAAAAATTTTCTGGTTTTATAATAATCTAATACTGTTTTTAGCATTGACTAAAATAAAGGCAGGGGGTTCACAAAAATCAAATAAACCAAACTCATTTGGGTTTTTCCTAAAATAGATTGATGATTCATGTAAATGACTTATTGAGAGATTTAGTTTTGGAACAGATTTGACATGTTTAATGGATAAATAATATATATTAAAATACAAGTGGTAGAACAACACTCCATTAAATATTATCCATTTTGCAAGGACCATATTGTAAGTAACAGATAATAGATATACATAAAGAGTTTTTTTCTAAAATCCTTTGGTATAACAATCTCCCAGGGTTTTTCCTGCATAGTCTGTTTTTAGGACAATAAGCCATTCATTAATTTGTACAATATTGGTTTCTTTGAATCTGGTTAAAAGTTGGATGTTGTGTAGATAATTATCTATTTAAAAAGTTATAATATGACTGTATTCTACTTGAATTTTTATAATTGATTGAGTTGTTGTAATAATTCTTCTATTAGTTATCAGTGTACATGATATTACCACAATAAAATTGTTGTCTGTGTTTGAGTGCTGCTGTTATACACTGATTGAGTTGTGCTTTAAAATATTGGCTATCACATTGACAGATTCTGAATAAAATATGATTTGATACTTGAATATCTGTAATAAAAAAACTTCAGCAGATTAAACAATTATTGGGAAAATAATTTCTATTAGGAAACTCCGAGAATTTATGTTCAATGATGACAATAATATGAGATCCTAAAAGAAACTGTTTACAATTTCCAAAAGCCTATACAATGGTGAAGATCTTTTCTGTTGTAGTGTAGCTCTGCTATTTTTAGGTATCTGTTACAAAAATATAATACTGACAGCTGTTGATTCATGTTAATTTGGAATAGTACAACTCTCAAACTACATCCACTACTATTAGTTTAGATGTCAAATTCAGAAAATGTCAGGATACTTCATTTAAGAAAATTATCTTTTATGTGCTAAAAATCCTGACATTGTTAACTTGTACAATTCCATTTTTTGATCTCTGTAAAATGAGCATATTCACCTCAAACATTTGGTAAAAATATATGGTAATAATTATATAGCTTCAAAACTGACCTTAATTCTTTTTGTTATTTAATATTAGAAAATCCTAGCTGAGATCTTGTCAGAATGAGATTTATTTTTTTCTTTATTTATTAAATGTCCCAAGAATGAAACTTCTTGTTTGCCTGGTGGTTTGATTTAGGATTCCTGTAAGTATATGTTGAGATGATTTAGATGTTTTTCAGCTTTGTGACACATAATTACATCATCAACATAGAGGGAAATGATATTCTTTTCTTGTTCTTGTAGTACTTAGTCTGCTCCATTTTTAATATTAATAAATTCATATTATTCATATGCGAAAACAATGCATTTATGTCCTGAGAGTGCAGATTTATTTGGCAGTAACTCAATAGTGAAGATTTTTTTTTAGAACTTTATAATGAATTTCAGAAATATATATATATATGTGTGTGTGTGTGTGTGTGTGTTTATGATAGAGTGATGACATTTAGGTGATGGACATTATTTCTCTATCACATCTCATCTCATCATCTATTGAGGCTGCCTTTTTCTTCTTTCCAATATTGTAATGGAATTGTGGAGATATCTTTATTCATGTTATAATGTCGGTTAGTTAAAAACACTTGCGGTTAGTCAAATGATGTATATGTGTGTGTGTATTTATTTATTTTAATGTCTAATCTAAACATTTATCTGTCTTTTTAAAAAAAAAAAATAATAATTTACTCATCACGATGTTTTGTGGGTGTGTATATATTGAACCGTCTATTCGAATATGTGTATTCGAATCACCGGCCTCTTAGGCAGAGAATAACATACTCAGAGAGTATGTATGCCCAAATGATAGCTATAAAGTATATAACTAACGTTACATTTCCAGGACATAACTTCTTCTCGACTGTTGAGTTCAACACCAAGTTCAAAGCACCTTTTTTTGTTTGTGTATAAACACGGGCGCCAGCTGCTTATTCTAAAAGAATAGACAACGCACTTTGAATAGTGGCAACTAACCCAACGCCTAAATCCACGACTAGCTCAGTTGTTTGTAATCACTAATAGATTATACTTAATTAGTGATTAAAAGAATTTGTTAAAAGGAATTGATAAAAATAATTGACCGACAAATAAAGTTTAATTTTAAAGATAATTTATTAACTAACATTTATTTACTAAATTTAAACATTTTATAATTCTAATAAAACACACGCATATTTTAAATTAACATTTCTAAATAGTCTAAATATTCCTATAGATTCAATAACAGAACACTCTAATTTCATTAATAAATATTGGTAGAATGATCATGCACCTATTAACTAATGCACACACATAATAATGATAATAAAGGACTACATAGCATTTGAAATTTAATCACACACATATCAATAGTTCATTTATGTATGATATTGAGTTCATATAATTAGACTCTTGGAGGATTTGCACGAATTAATGAAATGCAATGGCTATTACAGTATAAACGAAAATAAGCAAATGTTTTACCTAGGATTTTGAACGTAGATTTAACACTTTGTTTTCTTCCAGTATGAATGCTTCCAGCTGGCTGGGACGTTTCCTTGCTGAGTTTCCTGATTTTCACGATTATTACTATAGGAGACAATTAGATACTGGCGGAGATTTTCTAAGATGTTAAGCTGACATTATTTCACGGGCAGATCTGCTGTTTTCTCGGACATCTAGGCAGGAGACAAACGTGCGTTCCAAAATATTCTCAGCACCGCATTTTGTTTCTTAACTGACTCAATCAATTTCCGAACTGCACTCTCTCAATAATTTTATGAACTGATTGTCTCAACTCAATTAATTTGTGGAACTGAATACTGTCCGATAAAAAAAAGTCTATTTATACCTGCGCCTTGTTGTCTTTCTGATATCTCCGGCAAAGATCTGCTGTCAAATTCCTTATCAATTAATCCTTTGATAAACGTGTTTTGGAAGATTGCTTAATTAGTAATAGCCATGCAGAGATGTTGTTTTATATTTTAATTAATAACCATAGCCGTGTTTTTTAATAATCTTTTTTAACTTTATAATAACATTTATTCAATTGTTGACAATCACACATATATACGGTCATATATTTTTAATACAATTTACTATTTAGTTTTAACATTATTTTTCTTTAATTAAACTTGAATGAAAAGAGATTTGTATATTTATATTTTTACGAATACTAATAAAACTATTTAATTCCTATCTTTTTTTAAAACAAACTGAATAAACTCTTCAACATTTAATTTTATGTTTTTCTTTTACGAACGATTACTTTAATAATAATTTTAGATAAAAATTAAATGTGCCTATATCAATATAGGTACAATATATATATATGCGTGTGTGTGTGTGTGCATGTGTGTGTTTAACAAAGAATAACTGTTATTTGATAATTAGTTGGTTAGGCTTAATATGGTATAGATTAGTGTAGGAAGGTTGTTGTTTGTAAGTCACTCTTACAACTTAGATACTTTATCTGCTTTCACTCAATTGTTATTAAGCAATACATTTGTTTGCACAACCAGACAATAATCAACCAAGTTTATTTGATTTAAATTAAATTCAAATTTATTAATAAATAAATATCGATTATATATATATATGAATAAATCATAAATATTTGATATATACACATACAATCTAATTGAATACACAATAAATCATTAATTAAAATTATTTTGATATTTACATATGTAATTGTCTATTAATCTCCAGTTATTTAATAATAAATACTAAACATATATGTATATGTATTACAAATATGTTGCAGAACATTCCTCCTTTCTAAAATATGAGTTCAAAATATACCTTCTTTGAGACTTAATATAAAATATAATTAACCAAAAAAAATGTATATAGATAAAAATGAATTTACTTATTTATTAATACCAATTAATATAAACACAGTAAAATAAATACTTATTACAGTATAATCTTTTTTCTAATAAAAATGATGTATTTAAAGTTAATTTATAATCACCAAAACAAATGAATATTTTGAAACATTGAATTAATAATTACTATACTACAAGAAATAAATTTCAAGTTAGGAAAGACACAGTTCTCTTAAACTTTAGTATGCCAAAAGAATACCATTTAATTTAAGACTACATATTATTCATCAATAAATAATTTTACATTTTTAAATAAAAATAAACAAAAACATATATATATATCAATAGTAATGGAAATATATATATAAGCTTGCATTTTATGACCACTAGATGGAGCTTTACCAATAGCTCCTAACAAGCTTTTGTTTACATAAACGCTGAGAGAGATAGAATTCAATATCTCTTTCATTGTCTCCAACTTTTAGACCATGGTTTTGAGCTAGTTGTCTCACCTCAGTAAAGGATAGAAAGACCAGAAACAGTTTCTGGTATTCCTACCCTTTACTGAGGTGAGCCAACTAGCTCGAAACCATGGTCTAAAAGTTGGAGACAACAAAAAAGATATTGAATTCTATCAGTTTCTGGTCTTCCTACCCTTTATTGAGGTGAGCCAACTAGCTCAAAACCATGGTCTAAAGGTTGGAGACAATGAAAGAGATATTGAATTCTATCTCTCTCAGCATTTATGTAAACAAAAACTTGTTAGGAGCTATTGGTAAAGCTCCATCTAGTGATCATATATATATATGATAAACAAAAATGCAAGTTTGGTAGGACGCCATCTGTGGACATATATATATATAATGACAAATATAAATAAATGATCTGAATAAAAGTCTTTAAATATTGTATTTCCAGTATGGCATCACAGTTCTGATGTCTATATGTCAAACTACAAAAACAAATAATATATTTTTTATTCCAGAGAAGATATAATGAAGGTGTGAGAACTTTAAATTCAAAGTGTATTTTCTCGATTCCGATATTTCTGCAATTATTCCTTTAAATAATTATTGTTTGCTTCATATGATGTTATATTTATGATAATATGAAGAGGAATTCTTTTATAAGCAAATATTATTTTAAAACAATATAAATAAATATATGCTAGTTTTTACTTAGGGGGATTCAATGGAAATTAAATTAACTCATATCTCAAAAAAAATTGATCAATCAATCCAATAAAATAAGGACAAACAAGTAAATAGAACTCTTGTATATATTCTCATGTTTGTATTCTATCTTTAAAAATATATGTAACATCCATTTTAAACAATAAAACATTCTGATGGTTTCTGTAATGAAACAATTTTTGTGATTTTTCTTTTCACAATAAATTTTTTATTTCTTATAAATTTTCTTCATATGCTGCTATGGTCTACAGGCAGACCATATTAATTATTACCCTTCCATTTTGTTTTGTGAATTATATACTTTTAGCTAATAAAAAATATGTAAAGAAATTTATAAGTGTTTCTGTTCAAAGCAAAAACAAGAGAGAAAGGTTTTTTTAAACTGTTTAGTTTTTATTGACATCAGAATAACTATAGTAATTATTTATATTCACTCATTAAACATTTTCTGGTAGTATTCATTTGTTAAAATTGTATTATTAAACTAATAAAAATAAATATTCTAGATATATTACATACAATAAAAATTCACATTTTACAAAACCAACACTATTTTTTATTCCAAACAACAAATAAATAATTTACACTATATTTTCAATATACTATGCTGGAAATATATTTTTATACATATATTCCAGTATAATATTAAACGGGAAAAGTACTTAGAAAAAATAAGCTGGATAAAAAGATAAGTATATAGAGAGAATGAAATTGAATAGTAAATTGTTGGAGGATATTAATAAAAGTGGAAGAGATGGGAGTAAAAATTTGTGTAAATACATTAAAAGAAGGAATGTAGGGTAGAGAGAAATATATTACTAGATGATGAGAGAATATACTACAGATCTAAAGAAAAATTAGAGATAAATCTTAAATAAGTATGTAATGGATATAGAAAAAAGTTAGATATGAAGGACAGAGTGATAGAAAACATGAAAGCATATATTATTGGGAATATTAGGTTTACAAAAAATGAACTGAATGAGGCAGGGAAGAAATTGAAAAGTGGAAAGGCAAGCAGTTTGGATAGATGAGCAGCATAAATGGAAATGAATTTAGCACATAGGACAAAATTAAAACTATTATCATGTTTTAATAAGATCATACAGAAGTGATATTTTCTGGGTAGTTGAAGTAATACAAGAATAAGCCTACTATTTTAAGGCAAGGATAAGGATCATAGAAAATAACAATTATAGACCCATAGTGGTATCATCAGTTTTATATAGTTTTTTATATATGGTGGTTGGAAGGGTTGCAAAATGAATGGAAGAAAATAATATAGTGGGAGAAATACAAAGAGGTGTTTGATCAGATAGGCATATAGAAGATAGTTTATTTATAGTTGTACAACTTACAGATATGAGTAGAAATACAGGTTGACAGTTATATATGGTTTTTATAGATATAGAGAAGGCATATGATAGAGTAGGGAATTAGATTATGGTTAAGTTTTAGTAAATTTGGGAATGGTTGGATCTTTAGTCGATCTTATTAAAACATTGTATGAAAAGAATTACTATACATATTAATTAGGGAATATAGAATCAGTCAAAGTTAAAAATGGGGTGGTACTAAGACAAGGTAGCCCTATGTCACCTATTTTGTTTTTGTTGTATTTGAGAGAAATGGAGAGAGCAATAGAAAAAATAAGAAGAGAGATAGAGATACCATTAATAAGATACCATTAATAAGTAGCAAAGGTTTATATAAATTGTCAAGTCTTTTATTTGTTGATGATGTCTTTTTGTGTGCAGAAAAAATGGAAGATATGGATGTTATGCTGAGGATAAGCACAAGAGTGGTTAAAGAGATGGAGATAATGATAATTAATGCATGGAAAAGAGAAGACAAAGAATTTTTATTGGGGGATATAAATTTAAGTGTGGTGAATAGATATAACTATTTGGGAATCATCTTAAGTAATCAGAGACATTGCTTGGATGAATGGGAGAAAAAATTGATAAATAAAGCACAGAAAAGAAAGGGATTGATAAAAAAAATTAACAGCATTTTAATATAATAAATATGATATAGTTAGAATTATATGGAAATTGCAGTTGCAGAGTTACTTAGAACAAGTACCAAGAGAAGTAGAAAGATGTGCATTAGATGCAGATATGTGGAAAACAAAGGAAGCACTTGAAGGAGAAATGGTATAGTCAAGTTTTTATAAGAGATGTAAAAAGCAAAATAAAAATTTTTGGTAGATTGTAGTTTATGGACAATAAAAAAAGCCAAAATAGTGTTTAATCGGGTTATGAATAAAAAGCAGGCAACAAGATGGGTGACAAAGATGATGCAGTATGCAAAAGATTTGGATAAAGAATTTATGTCAGTATACTTGTATAAAAGGTGGAATGGTTGTGTTAGGAGAATTGTTGAGTATTATAGTTGTAAAGAATGGGATAGAAGAATAAATGCATTAATAAAGAATAGAAAGTTGGAGTGATGGAGAACTAGTATGGAGAGTAAAAAGAGTTTATATATATATATATATATATATGTGTGTGTGTGTGTGTGTGTGTAATATACAAATCAATATATATATCAAAATACAGTACAATTTATATAAATTATATTCTTTTAGAAGTACTTTCGACTATACACTTTGTAGTCTTTATCAACTATATAACATTGAATAATCAAAACGAGACAACCCTTAACAATACCCATAGTTCAATTCAGATTTCCCACAATTCTGTTATCTTAACATTTGATGACTGGCGATTCATTAACATTTGACGATTTCTTGAAATCAACATAGCCTCTTTTATTTTACGTTTATTATGACAACGTTCAATTTGAATAATTTTCATATTTTTATAATCAAATTTAAATCCATATTGACAAGATTTATTATGATCAAATATAACAGATGATGAAGGTTTATTTACATCTGTTCCATATTGATTCTCTTTTTGAATTCTATTATATAAAAGCATATGTTCTTTTATTCTCTTCTCAAATGTACACTTAGATTCACCAATGTATTGTACGCCGCATCCACATATCAATCTATATATAATAGAATTTTGATTAAACTTTGAATTTTGAATTTTAGAATTATTAAGCAATCTATTTATGTTATTTGTAGAGAAAAAAGCAATATGACACAAACCATTATAAATTTTCCTAATAAATTTGACCTGCTCATCTGATATAAATGGCATTGAAATCCATTTCATTTTGATATTTTTATTTTTAATTTTATTATAGTGTTGATTTCTTTTAAATCCTTTAATAATATTAGCAATAGCATTTTTATAATAGCCAATTTTTAACAAGTCATTAACAAATAAATGTACATTTTTAATTTTATCACTAGAATATTTGCATAATTTTTCATTTTGAAATAAGAATGATTTCAATCCAGACAGCTTATGACACATAGGTACATGTGATTCATATGGAATAAAACCTCTAGTTTCAATTGGTTTAATTAACATAAGATAATCCAAACTGTAATCATTAAGAGTAACTTGAATATCCAAGAATTTTATGGAATTGTATTTCTCTTTAGTTATAACCCATTTTATATCCTTAATCTCATTTAATTCATTAAATAAATTGATTATTAATTCTTGTTTTCCACAAATAAAAACATCATCCACATATCTATGATATACGTTAATTTCTTGATATTTCAATTGTTTTAAAATTTTACTTTCATATGTTGATATAACAAAATTACAAATTTGAGCAACAGCAGGAAGACCCATTGGCCAACCAAAATTCATTTTATAATATTCATTATTAAAATTAACATAAATATTTTTATCAATAAACTGCAATACTTTTATAATAAAATTTATAATATCACACTTTACATTTTTTGAAACAAGAGCATTATAAATAATATTAATTGACTCTATTGTATCTATTGATCCATACATTTCATTTATATCAAAAGTACAAATTGTGTCATGTAAATCTATATTTATATTCTTAATTTTATCTACAAAATCAAACGATGATGAAATAGTATATTCTCCAAAACCTAAAATATCTTGAAGTAATAATTCAATATATCTACATGTTTGATAATAATATGCACCACCAAAATCAACCATCAATCTCAATGGATAATTTTCTTTATGTAGCTTTATATTCAAAAATATCCTAGGGCAAATAGCAGATGATGGATATAAGTTATAATATGTATGACTATCAATAGCTTTATTCTTAGCTTTTTTTAAAATTTCATTTATAAATTTCATGCGAGATGTATCAATATTTATTATTTCACTATTTTGAAATTTAAGCTTTTTCATTTGATCCATAACTTTTTCATTATATTTCAGCTCTTGTAAACAAACACATATGAAGGCCCTTGTCCTCCTTTAAACACACTAAGTCATTATTTAATAGGAAACTTTTAAATTTATTAATTTGACTTAACCATTTATCATTCCTATTATATTTAAAGTTTTTATTTTTAACTTCTTTAACAATGTTATTACAAATATTTGCATCACACTTAATCACACTAAATGAATGTTCTATTGCAGAATTCAATTCAAGATTACAATCTTTCCATCTACCACCAACATATTTCGATCCGAAATTTAAAATATATTTTTGACTGAAATCCAAATTTATACCAGACAAGTTCACATAATTTTGATCATTCATTTTATCCGGAAAATTTTTATGAAACAAATGTTCAATTTTCTTGTTAAATTTATCAACATTTTTTAAATAAAATTTATCAAAAATTTTTTGACAAAAATACTTATAGTTAAACCAATCATCACAATTTTTCATCAAAATAAAATGATTTAAAGCCGTTAAATATTTCCGTTGACGAAATAGCAAACATTTGCATTGCTTAATTATATTTAACGGCTTTAAATCATTTTATTTTGATGAAAAATTGTGATGATTGGTTTAACTATAAGTGTTTTTGTCAAAAAAATTTTGATAAATTTTATTTAAAAAATGTTGATAAATTTAACAAGAAAATTGAACATTTGTTTCATAAAAATTTTCCGGATAAAATGAATGATCAAAATTATGTGAACTTGTCTGGTATAAATTTGGATTTCAGTCAAAAATATATTTTAAATTTCGGATCGAAATATGTTGGTGGTAGATGGAAAGATTGTAATCTTGAATTGAATTCTGCAATAGAACATTCATTTAGTGTGATTAAGTGTGATGCGAATATTTGTAATAACATTGTTAAAGAAGTTAAAAATAAAAACTTTAAATATAACAGGAATGATAAATGGTTAAGTCAAATTAATAAATTTAAAAGTTTCCTATTAAATAATGACTTAGTGTGTTTAAAGGAGGACAAGGGCCTTTGTATGTGTTTGTTTACAAGAGCGAAATATAATGAAAAAGTTATGGATCAAATGAAAAAGCTTAAATTTCAAATAGTGAAATAATAAATATTGATACATCTCGCATGAAATTTATAAATGAAATTTTTAAAAAAAGCTAAGAATAAAGCTATTGATAGTCATACATATTATAACTTATATCCATCATCTGCTATTTGCCCTAGGATATTTTCGAATATAAAGCTACATAAAGAAAATTATCCATTGAGATTGATGGTTGATTTTGGTGGTGCATATTATTATCAAACATGTAGATATATTGAATTATTACTTCAAGATATTTTAGGTTTTGGAGAATATACTATTTCATCATCGTTTGATTTTGTAGATAAAATTAAGAATATAAATATAGATTTACATGACACAATTTGTACTTTTGATATAAATGAAATGTATGGATCAATAGATAGAATAGAGTCAATTAATATTATTTATAATGCTCTTGTTTCAAAAAATGTAAAGTCTGATATTATAAATTTTATTATAAAAGTATTGCAGTTTATTGATAAAAATATTTATGTTAATTTTAATAATGAATATTATAAAATGAATTTTGGTTGGCCAATGGGTCTTCCTGCTGTTGCTCAAATTTGTAATTTTGTTATATCAACATATGAAAGTAAAATTTTAAAACAATTGAAATATCAAGAAATTAAAGTATATCATAGATATGTGGATGATGTTTTTATTTGTGGAAGGATGATGTTTTTATTTGTGGAAAACAAGAATTAATAATCAATTTATTTAATGAATTAAATGAGATTAAGGATATAAAATGGGTTATAACTAAAGAGAAATACAATTCCATAAAATTCTTGGATATTCAAGTTACTCTTAATGATTACAGTTTGGATTATCTTATGTTAATTAAACCAATTGAAACTAGAGGTTTTATTCCATATGAATCACATGTACCTATGTGTCATAAGCTGTCTGGATTGAAATCATTCTTATTTCGAAATGAAAAATTATGCAAATATTCTAGTGATAAAATTAAAAATGTACATTTATTTGTTAATGACTTGTTAAAAATTGGCTATTATAAAAATGCTATTGCTAATATTATTAAAGGATTTAAAAGAAATCAACACTATAATAAAATTAAAAATAAAAATATCAAAATGAAATGGATTTCAATGCCATTTATATCAGATGAGCAGGTCAAGTTTATTAGGAAAATTTATAATGGTTTGTGTCATATTGCTTTTTTCTCTACAAATAACATAAATAGATTGCTTAATAATTCTAAAATTCAAAATTCAAAGTTTAATCAAAATTCTATTATATATAGATTGATATGTGGATGTGGCGTACAATACATTGGTGAATCTAAGTGTACATTTGAGAAGAGAATAAAAGAACATATGCTTTTATATAATAGAATTCAAAAGAGAATCAATATGGAACAGATGTAAATAAACCTTCATCATCTGTTATATTTGATCATAATAAATCTTGTCAATATGGATTTAAATTTGATTATAAAAATATGAAAATTATTCAAATTGAACGTTGTCATAATAAGCGTAAAATAAAAGAGGCTATGTTGATTTCAAGAAATCATCAAATGTTATTGAATCGCCAGTCATCAAATGTTAAGATAAAAGAATTGTGGCAAATCTGAATTGAACTATGGGTATTGTTAAAGGTTGTCTCGTTTTGATTATTCAACGTTATATAGTTGATAAAGACTACAAAGTGTATAGTCGAAAGTACTTCTAAAAGAATATAATTTATATAAATTGTACTGTATTTTGATATATATATATTGATTTGTATATTACATATATTGTGAAACGAATACAGATATCAAACTTTATTATATATATATATATATATATATATATATATATATATATATATATATAAGTAAATGGAATATTGGGTGTGAGTTAATTTATAATAATAGCTATGAAACTGAGTTCACTGTTTAAGGCTCGAACAGAATCTTTAGCAACAAGGGAATACAGATAAATGGGGAAATGTAGATGATTTTAGTCTGCAACTTATGTAAGGAAAACATAGAAAATATTAGGCATCTGTTAATTCAGTGTAAAGGTCTGAAAGCAGAAAGGATACAATAATGAGATTTGGAATTCATACTTTCAAACAACCTTCAAGTATCCACACCATGTCATACTATTGATATACATGACCATACACATGTAGAAAAAATACATAATCACCAACATACATATTTTGTGTTAAACCAGCCCTCATCAGTTGGTCCAGATTATCATCTCCCATACATATATATAATCACTGCTCAGATTATATTAAGATAACAAATCTTTATACTTTAATAGACAGGCTTCAACCTACTCCAACCTCCAACTCTTCAGCCATACATACCATTGAAAATCTGATAAAATGCCCAAATTCCATGCTAATATCAATATTGTTGTTATGTCCATGCTGACCTCAAGTCATTCTGACACATCATGTATAGGACACTATCCACTTAAATACATAGAAGAGGGAGGGATTAGAGTGAATTGAGGTCAACATGGGCATAATGACAGTATCAGCATTGGCATGGTATATGGATGGCTGAAGAGTTGGAGATTGGAATAGATTGAAGCCTGTCCATTAAAATATAAAGATCTGCTATCTTAATATAAACTGAGCACTGATTATATATATGTGTGGGAGATGATAACCTGGACCAACTGATGAGTGCTGGTTCAACACAAATACATAGTTTGGTGTTTGTGTATCTTTTTTACATGTGTATGGTCATGTGCATCAGTAGTATAAGATAGTGTAGATAGTTGAAAGTTGCTTGAAAGTCTGAGTACAAATTCCCTATATTTACAATTAAGTTCCAGCTATAAGTATGTCTGTATTTCAAATCTTAAATAGTGAAGTTGTGGAAGAATAAATATAAACAAAGTGATTATACAGAAAGTAGGTCTGGATTCGAAAAAAGATGAGAGGGTTTAGATAATAAGGTCATGGTGTTGACAAAGATTATGTTGTGGCAGTAGTATGGAGCAGGATGTGGGAAAACTTAGGGCAGTAAATGAAAAGGGTAGGTAAATTGGCTAACAGGTTTTTCTGGGCACAGTTGCTGAGAGATTCCTGACTCTGTATAAAAAGAACTCACAGTGCATCACATCACATTTAAATTAGAAATTATCTCTTTGACTAAATGTAATGGTTTATTCTTTGGTTGTTTTTTCATCCTTGGTGTTCACCTCAAAATGCCACTATTTCTAGGTAAATTCCTAGAAATATACCATTTCACCAGCATTCACCCAACAAATGAGGAAATTTTTCTATGCTATAAATGCACAAAAAGAGTTTTCACATTACTGTTGGGCAGCGACAGAAGCCAACACAAAGAGAGTTCTTTCTATGATAAAATACAGAAAGAGTTCCCGATGATTGCTGCCAGTTATGGCTTTTTTTTCTATGCTAAAAGCAAAGAAAAATGCCTTTATAGGCTGCCATAGTTGATTTTGTTATTCATTTTCTCGTAATCTTTGAATATCTATTATCTCTGTAGTTTGGTGTGAGAGTGTGTGTATTTGAGCCAGTCATAGTTTTTTAAAATTTGATTAGACATTTTTTTTTTAATGTGATGTAACTTACTTTAGTGTTGTAAGTTTATTAATAATTAAGTAAAGCTTCCATGAGGAATGTGTAACCCTCAAAAAGTTATTTAAAAGAATACATGCCAGTATTTATTTGACAATCATGCGACAAATAATGTTCTCACGAGAATTCGTTCAAGAACAAGCAAGATGGCCACCACCATGGCAATTGCCATCAACTGAAACCAGCACTGTGGTGTAGTTGCAAAAATAAAAATATCCTGTTAAAACAGAAAAAGTGTTTTTGTGGTGAGGAAATGCAAATTCATGCTAATAAAGATCTGTTATGTCCACCAGTTCTATATAATACTCACTGGCGAACAATCTATGCAGTAAGCCAATCTTGCCCTGCCTATATATGCATACAAGAATCCTAATCTCTGAAACTAATGCTGGTAGAATAAGAAAAGCAGAAGATTTAATTACAACACACTAATATCTACATACACGAATACATTAAAGCAATCATTATACATTTAGATCAACAAAACCCAAAGGTATACCAAAATAAGAAGAATAAAGATCTATGCGACCTACTTTATAGTCCCTATTATGCTGACTCTTGGATGTTTGGAGGCCAGCAGCCCACTACTATGCTAAATAAGCGATGTTCAGCACCTTTCACAGTTCATCTGCATCGGATAGAACTCCCAGTTTGCCGATGCTTTATACTTGCACTCATTTTGCCAGTTCTGAATATTTCTGGATTTGATTGGTCAAATCTTGTCCATCATGGTCGAATCAACCCCTCCCAGTTTACTTGCAGAAGCAGATTTAGACTTACCTTTTACTTTGATTGATTACTCCTTTTACAGCCCGATTACTTTTTTAATTAATTATTCATCTTGTTGACCTGCAAAGTTCCTTGGTTAATTAAACTTCCTATCTCAAAGAATTTGTTGTTGTTTTTTTTTTTTTGCTGTTTTACAAAATAACACAGCTATTCAAGTCTGAGATAATTTTAAATTAACGAAGTATTTTTTTTTTGATCTTCATGTATATATATATAACTTGCATATGTATATGTGACAATTGATACATGTACATACGATTCAATATTAAGTCCCCATTTACAACATTTACTATTATTATTTTGTGTGTATTTTAATTATACACCTACATAACAATACTTCCCCCAAGTTGGAAGATTATTTGTTACTCTTCGAACTTAACATAGAATCCTTTAATTAAATATTTGGGAGGGTTTATTTTCCTTTTGGTTGTTGCCGTGAACACACACAAAATCATAATAATAAATGTTGTCTAAATTACATTACTTTTTATAGACTTATAATTATGTACTGCTTTTTAATAAAATGATTGATTGACACTTGACAAAAAATACCATAACTTTAAAAAAACACACCTAAAGTCCCAAAAAAATTAGAAAAAAACACGTATCTTTAAAGACACACACACAAACTCAAAAAACAATATAAGATTAATAAACATTTACTTATTACGTATTGCTTTTTAATAAAATGATTGATTTACTCTTGAAAAAAAGTACCATAACTTTAAAAAGACACATATAAAATCAAAAAAAAAATTAGAAAAAACCACCGAACTTTAAAGACACACACACAAACTAAAAAACAATATAATATTAATAAACATTTAGAAAAATGAAAGACTAATATCATATAATAGTATTAGTTACTAGAATATTTTATTAGAAATCTAATAAATCAGATCTTTTTATATCAAATCAATCACACAGGTCCGACCCCGGAATCGTTATATGTATATGTTTTTGATTAGCATCAACGCCATCCCACTGTGAACACCAGGGATGGAAAAAGAACCATTTTTTTTATTATATCTAATATCAATTTCCTAACATAAAAGACTGTTTATAAAAACAAACATTTGAAAGTTTTCTAATTGTTTTTTAGTGCATAAATTATGAGATAGCAAATTCAAATCTGCAGATCTGCCCTGATTTATATAAATAATTCACTTTCGAATCTAGAGCATGTATGTAAATATCCATATTTTGTTTTATATTTCCTAAAGATAATGATTAAATATTAAATATACTATTGCAATGGAAAACTGAAAACAATTGGTTATTAAGTATTGTCTAATTTGTTAATAGTATTAAAAGATTCATAAAGAATTATAAAAACAAAAAAATATATAAAAAATATTAAGTAGTTTAATCCAAGATGTTTTCAAAACCACAGGGAAAGATGTATTTGCCAAACTTATCAATGCCACAAAAAGATAACAAAAATATAAATCTGCCTTATAATAGCGGTTTCTAATAAATTTTGAGTGCAATATACATAGGCTATATAATTATTTAATATGAATTTGATATCACACTTACCACTAGAAGATGCAAATCTAATAAAGCTTCCATAACTCATGTTCATAAAACATTCAGCTGTTTAGACGTTAGAAAAAACTAAATATACAAGTTAAAAAATATATAATAAATAATCAAAGGTCAATTAAAGGCAAGACATTAAACATTTTAAATATGCAAAAATTATTAAATAATAATAATTAAAACTTTTATAATAAGTTTTTATCAGAATCTATTCCTTCTCCATTTTTTCCATAAACGATGCAATTAATATATTTTGTAATTTATTTAACTGTTTAGGTTCGCTCTCTCTCTCTTTACGAATATGTATATGAGAGTGTCGTATAACAAAGTATTGGAATTAAATCTACAATTCTTAATATTTCAATAAATAAATAACTAATAAGTATTGCTAGTTTATGGTATAATTGTCATCTTGAGATTTATAAGTTAAAATTTAGGAAAGAAATATTAATATCATACAATATTAATACTCCAAGTTAATAGGTAATCATTTATAATTTGTGTATATTTACACAATTATATGAATATTTTCATAAAGTATCCATTAAAATTATAAAATATGCCTTTATGATTTTTATTTTCCTCAAATCATTTTCTATTTATACAATCAAAGACAGTCAAAACAAAAACTTCTATTGCAAATAACCCGCAAACACATATTAAAATTTGTCTCCAGAATAGACTAGATTTTTATACAATAGTTCATAATTCACAAATTTTTTTTTTTTTTATGTATTTAACATGTTTCATATTTGGACTTTATACATTTGTTGATTTGATCATTAGCTTTATTTTTGTTAATAATAACTCTATGGCGTCTGGTGTTATATTACTTGCAATATTAAAATGAAGAAACAACTAAAATAATTATATCACATTCTTCAAAATTTATGCACAAATAATCAAATCCATTTTTTCTCCTCAATTCTTTTCTTTTTCCACCTATATGTAAAGTTATGTACTATATTTAAATGACCTTTCTTATTTAGAAATAAAACGTTATGTAATTTTTTAAGTGATCCGTTTTCCAATATTGAAATATATACCAATGAATTATTGAATGTAGAATGTAAAAAGAAAATATTTTAAGTATATTACATTAGTTTACATAAAAATGGAGAAAAAAAATATTGAAGAAAAATATGTATTTCATTACTCTATACAAATAAGAGTGTGTGGTATGATTATATTAGTTTATTTTCTCTTTTAACATTGCATTTAATGTAACACCAAATACTAAAAGGTTAATTATTAATGGAAAGGATTCTTCTGATAAAAACAACAAATACAATATTGTGTATATATGTAAAATAGTGCACAAGTTGTGAGTTAATTTATATTGGTAAATTGAAATACACCTAAAAATAAGACAATTCTAAAAATCAACTTTTGTATAAAAAGTCAGATTATTGTGTGTGAATAGATTTAAATCTACAATAACAGAACATTCAATTATTTACAATTGAAATTATTGTTTGATAATGTTTTTTTTATTTGTGCAAAATGTTTAAAAAAAAAATTTAAGAGGCATAATTTCGTAAATATAATGTACAGTTTATTAAACAAAAAATTCTACGTGTGTATATAAACAAATCATGTAAGTTTAGTCATTCACATTGGAACATTCATATTGGATGATATCAATGAGATTTTGATTTTTAAATTCTAAATACCAATGCCACTTAAAATGGCAGTTGTGCCATAAGCTAACTTTAGGTAATTTATTTATTGGTATATTAAACACTGTAGGATTACTTTTATTTTGTAATATTTAAATAATTAAAAAATTTCCCATGAAAGTTAGAATCAAGCCATATATAAATGGTGTATCTGTATCTAAAATATATTTTGCCATTGTTTAAAAAAATATTACTTTTGCTAATTCCCATATGCATTATACATATGGTATAGCTAGTACAAATGGTACTTTTGCCTTGCTATTACAATCTAATAAGTGCAGGAATACTAAAGAATTTATGAAACAGTGCTTAGTAGTTTCATTAGTCCTCAAAAAAGGTTAATCTAATAGCCAATTAAATTGTATTCAAAATAATTCTGTCTATTTTGATATTATGTTAAAATAAGCAGTCATTTAGCTTTTTCAGGACAATTTTATTACAACTTACAACATCACCCTTTAGCTGGAAGAAATCCCAATAGCAATACATCAGTATAATTTACAAAAATCTTTTTTATATAAATATCAAACTCAAGAACAAGTTGATAAATACTGTATATATATATATAAGACATATTTTGCGGGTTCATCCGTGTTAAAAAATTTAAATATTGATATATGAACATTTCTTTCTACCTTTTATCACCCAGTGGATGACTTGTGTGATCAAGTCGAAATGTCATTATATCATTATTTAAATTTTTTTAACATGGATGAACTCGCAAAATATGTCTTTTATATATGCAACCTATGAAATTCTTTGTATCAACATATATATATTGTATCTACTGAAATTTGAAATAAAATTTAATATGTGAGGGAATGTCAATTATAAAAAATTTTTTTTTTTCTTAATTGTGTTTAATAGTGAATGTATTGGCCTAGGAGCTTTACTATGGCAACAATAATTTTAAAACAAAAAATATTTATTGTTAATTGCATTATAAAAAATATGAATTGATTTAATTTATTTTAAAAAATGCATGTATAAATAGTAAAGTTTACAGTTTACATAAAATTATTATTCTTTCATTCTCCGAGAAATATAACTACTTTTTTTTAGTGCATTGCCAAATGTATATCATATAATACTCAATTGTTCAAACACTTTACTACTTTTACAATGCTTTATTTCCCACCTTTTTCTACAGTTTACAGTTTCAATTGCAACAGCTGAGATTAGAAGTTGTAATGTTCTGAAGAAGATTGCTGGGGCAATCTAAACTGTAAACAGTAGAAAACGGTGGAAAATAAAGCATTGTAAAAGTAGTAAGGTATTTGGACAATTGAGTATTATATGGTTTTTCTTTCTTATTTGTATTTTGGTTGTTGCAATTACAAGTAGTAGTTTATAAACAATAAACATGAATATTTGTCTTAAATATGTTATTTTGTTTATATATGTAATATTATATGGGGGAGATAAGTATAGAATATATATTTCCACTATATCATGGTAAGAATATCATATAAATTATTTTAGTTTGAGTTTAAATAAAAGAACATTAGTTGTACTTTTAAAGTGTAAATGTTATTTATTATATATAATAATGGTAAAAAAAATTGTATTTGTTATTATTAATTGTGTAACAAAATTTTGCTTTTGGAATGTTGGATAAATTTGACAATATATTAGTAAGAGTATTATCTTAGTTGTATGATGTCATCACATTAAAAAAATTATAAATAGAACTGAATGGTTTTAAGTCTTTCTTTTACATTCTGACTTTTATAGAAACAAATCTAAGTTCTTTCATATAATTTTTCAAATTTACTTTAAAAGTGTTTATTAATTATTTAAAATGATGGGGTGAAAAGAAGAATATATGTCCAGAAAACTGGACAGACCTATCAAGAATTTGATAGAGGAATGATAATTTACTAAAGGAATGAAAAGTAATTCATTGTATTCAAAATCATGTGAATATTTCTTTATTAAAAATAATATTGCTTACATTTTAATAATGGGATATAATAGCTAATAACAGAAGATTTTGTATAATAATTGTTTTCATCTGCAAATATAGATTTTTGATATTGATGAGTATTGCATCATCATGAATAAAAACTGGCAATGGTCCATTTATAATATCTTATAATATCAAATACCTGCTAAAAAAAGCATAATGTTAGTATTTGAAAATATCAAAATAAATAAAATGTGTTTTGTATAAGATAACTTTTATGATACTTCTACTGGCATCTAATAAATTCCAGTCCCTTGAAGTTACTAATTCTATGAGAAGGTTTGCCTTGATGGACTTAGCCCTCATAAGATCTCTGAGGCCCAAGTCCTGTTGAAACTGAAATCCCTCCTAGATGGAATCCATCAAGGCTTGCATGGAATACCCAAATTCCTGTTATATCACCTGTGCACCTTTGCTGTGCCCATCATCCAAAAATGATTGATTTCTTGACTGATGACAGCCAGAAAATCCTGGGGATTTTCCCAATTGCCATGGTTCCCCTTGTCAAGAAATGGGATGGTCCACATGAATTGAACCATCTCTGGCTAATCTTCACAGTGCCACTGCTGATTAAGGTGATTGAGAGCCTCATAAAAAAGGGATATAGACAACATCATTGGTCGCCTCTTGCCTTACCAATTTACTAAGAAAGAGTGCTTGACTGCTGATGCTTTCAGTCAATTTTGCCTCCTTATGTACCATGTACACAATAGAAGTCAAGACCAGTCACTGTGCAGCTTGACTTTGCTGGGGCCTTTGATTGCATCAGAATTGACAAACTACTTATGTACTGGAGAAACTCAAAGTGCCTGCAGCATACCTTCAACTTGTAGAGAATCTCCTGCAAAATTAGGAAGTATTTCTCTCATTGTATGGCTGAGTTGCTCAAGGATTTTGGCCCTGTGTTTTAATCCCACAGGGCTTGCTAATAAATGCTCTCCTCTTCAAGACCTATGTGAATCAATTGCTACTAAGTATGGAGCCTGCCCTCCCAGGGATAGCCATTCCTTTGCTCAGAGAGCATTTGCCATATCTCCTACATATGTGATGTGGTGGTGTTTCTCATTCTTTAGTGATAAACTCATGAGGCTTGAAGAGCCCTTAGACCAATTTGCATGTGAATTTGATCTGAGGGTAAATGAAGGCAAATACACCAAGTGGTCCATCTTGACAGGGAAGCAAGTCCAGGATAAGTTCAAAGTGGCCCTGCAAAGCTTTCTTGGATTTCGCCTAGCCTCTCCCCTTCAGTAATGAGGGGAAACATAGAGAAGACCTTACTTTTTAAGATTGAGAGCATGGTCATCTCCTTATTGAAAATCTACCTATCCTTCTTGGGCAAAGTCATGTTACCAAATTCTGTGGTATTTGTCAAAAATTGTGTACTACCTGGCCAGCTTTGCCCCAACTAGCACCTTAATTAAAAAGGTTGAAACCCTCTGCAGAATGCAATGCTGGAGAAGCACCTGTCATTATTCTTAACCTATTACAAAAGCCCAAACCCCTGCATGAGTTGGGCTTGAATTTCATAAAAATCTTTCAAATACAAAGAACACAACAACCTGGTTAGACTATTAAACTCCCAGTTGGATACCAAATGCCATATTCCAGTGGAGGATGTTGACCCAACATATAGGCCCCTAACTAAGTGCAAAGGTCTCTGGTTTTGATAACAGGTCACCCTAGTGCTAAGAAGCATTGAAGCTTCCAACACCCTGTCTGGCTTCAAGCTCACTTATTGGGACAACTACCAGCTGATGTTTAACTCTAAATCCAAAACTTCCAACCTTCTCCAGTTGCCATTCCCAGATTTATCAAATGGACCAAGTACCTCAGGCTTGAGCCCAAATATGTGGATTTCCTAATCAAGATTAGCCTTGAAGCCCTACTCACATGGGCTTTCCTATACTAATATTAATGCTACAACATCCATCCCTTGTTCCCAGTGTGTGTGGAAACAGGAAGAGACAACTGACCACATTCTGTTTCAATGTGATTCCTGGTCGGAACTATGAAACTATGTGCTGATGAAAATGACCATGCCAGATGCAGTCTGTATGATGATTCAGACTGCCTTCAAGAAGGATCCATTTAGCTCCATCCATCTGGAAACTTTTATAAATTTCAGAATATGGATCATCAGGTTAAAGTAGTGTTTGAGAAAGGATCCATTCTCCAGACTGAGGACCTCTTTGTGAAATTCATCCATAAGGCAAGGGGATCTGATAAGAGGACTTGTCTGCCTTCACTGCAAGACTAAACTTGGGGGCAGCTGAAAATATAGTGAACTATGATCAACTGAACATTCCTGCCTAAACTGATCTATGCAATTACTGTGTGCTATCATATAAACTATCCAATTTATTTGGCCAATTGTTTAGCCACTGTTGAGGCTTTATTGAATGGTTGTATATAGCCCAAATGCATGTTCCTGACTGTGACTCATATTGATACTCAATTTCTTTAACTACTGTGACTAATTAATGTAACCTCATAACTCATTTGATGTAGTACCTAAGCATTGAGCCAACTGTTTGAAACACCCACAAAAGTGTGAACCTTCCCTGAATAATTCCATCTCTACATTTTTTCCTAATTGTATTTCATATTTATACCCAATCTTTCTTTTAAATCATTATAGCCAAATATTGTGGTTTTTGCAATTTGCTTGATGTACACCTTAATCATTAGGCTGGTTGTATAAAAAGTTGTTTGTATACCTCTCTTAGTACATTCTACAGAATTGTTATTAATGTTTATTACAAAATGATGGAACAACAAATGTAAGTTCTCGACAGTATTCAAATTTTATTCTATCCCCTGTATTGTACCAGTTCTATGAATAAAGTTTATTTTTGAAATGATAAAATATCATCTAATTATAATTTAAAGAATAGACATTAGAATTGTGAAAATGATTAATCAGGTCATATGCTAAGTATGTAGTAGTAGTAGTAGTAGTAGTAGTAGTAGTAGTAGTAGTAGTAGTAGTAGTAGTAGTAGTAGTAGTAGTAGTAGTAGTAGTAGTAGTAGTAGTAGTAGTAGTAGTAGTAGTAGTAGTAGTAGTAGTAGTAGTAGTAGTAGTAGTAGTAGTAGTAGTAGTAGTAGTAGTAGTAGTAGTAGTAGTAGTAGTAGTAGTAGTAGTAGTAGTAGTAGTAGTAGTAGTAGTAGTAGTAAGATCTGAGTAGTAGTAGTAGTAGTAGTAGTAGTAGTAGTAGTAGTAGTAGTAGTAGTAGTAGTAGTAGTAGTAGTAGTAGTAGTAGTAGTAGTAGTAGTAAGTAGTAGTAGTAGTAGTAGTAGTAGTAGTAGTAGTAGTAGTAGTAGTAGTAGTAGCAGTAGTAGTAGTAGTAGTAGTAGTAGTAGTAGTAGTAGTAGTAGTAGTAGTAGTAGTAGTAGTAGTAGTAGTAGTAGTAGTAGTAGTAGTAGTAGTAGTAGTAGTAGTAGTAGTAGTAGTAGTAGTAGTAGTAGTAGTAGTAGTAGTAGTAGTAGTAGTAGTAGTAGTAGTAGTAGTAGTAGTTGTTACCTATGTATAAAATTGTATAATATTTATTATTATAACTGGTTTTTATGCTTTAAGTTAAATAATCTTTGTTTTATATGCATGGGATATGAGAGAGTTATGTGATCTAAATTTAAATTTATATCTCAAATTTTAATAATTTTAAATTTGATTTAAAAATATTACACTCTTATTCATTGGTTATTGATTTTTATGGTAATATATAACTTTTAAATATTGAGAATCTAAAAGAATAATATCATATCAATCATTCATTGGTACTTTATTTAGAAAAACATGAAGGAATATGCAAACTTATGCTTATTATATTCCATTTCAATTAATTATTTAAGATTAAATATACCATTAAAGTTTCTTGTATTTCAAAGACATATATTATGTTCAACAACATTTTTTGTGTCCCATAAGTATACATATTTGAGATTAAACATTTTAAAGATGAAATTTGATGCACAATTACCTATTTTATTAAATTGATTTCAATGGAGAATATATCTCATAATATCTAATTGGATTATATATACTTTAACGTTTATACTTTATTTGTCATATATATATTCATTGTTAATAAACTTTAAATTTGTTTAAAACAAATAGATTTGCTTCATTGTCATTCAATTTTTTTAATGCAAATCTGTTGGCTAATAATATTCTGACAAGATAATATTCATGTATTGACTTACACAGCATGACTCATAAGTAATCATATAACTGACTGGTAATAAAACCATAGGATTGGTAAGTTGTATACAATCACATATTATTCTCTTTGTATTAAATTTAATATTTTATTACTTGGACCAGATTTATAGTTTATGTGATAATTACATGATTTAGAATTATTAGATATTAAGTAATTGATTAGAATTTTATTATAATTATTTTATTAGTTATATGTAACAGTTAGGTTAGAATAGACATTTATATTTGAACTGATTGGACAATTTACAGGGTACAAATGTAGTAATTATTTAAGATAAATAAAAAAGCAATTACAATTGGATGTTTGCATATTTTTTTATTATTTATAGGGTGAATATTATATCTAGTTAGTTTTTAGTTATAAATATGGTAATCTTATTATTTGTAAAATTAATAGTATATCGAAATCGATATTTCAAGTCCATTAAATAAAGTGATTGCTTTTAAGTTCATTCGTATAGATTGTAAATTCAATTTAAATACTAGATTTTAATATTTACATCCCCTCTTTTCTTTAAAAAGCGTAAACTTGTGGTTAAGACCTGTAGAGATCCCTACCTTCGCATTTTCAACCGCACATGCTTCAGGTTTATTGCCTTAGTAAATATTATTTACTATAATAGAATATTAATAATATTTCTTATGTTATGATAATTATAATTTAAAGTTTGATAACTGAATATTATTAGACTGAGGAATAAGTTGTTGTGACTTGCTAATCGTATTTGAATAAGTATCAAATGGGAATCGATCATTTATTTCATATTTGTTGTGATTGGTTATTGTAAATTTTAAGGTTATTTAAAATGTTGACTTTATTTTATATTATTATAAGTTGGGGAAGGTTGAGACAATACCAAATTAATCAATCTTGTGTATTGTATTTTAGCATAGTTTACTATTGAGATATTTTATTTTTATTACAGTTTGAGGTTAAGAATTTACAAAGTCTTAGAAAAGAAAGTTGTATATATTTTTATTAAAAATAGATCAATGCTCATAAATTTATATATGACAAAGTTTTTTATTATTATCAAGTATTCGATTTTAGTGCAACTGGTTTATTCAATAAGGGTATATTAAAATTAATGAAATGGCTTGGTTTAGCATCATTTTTATCTTAATTAGTTATAATTAGAGATCAAGTATTGGATTATACTTTATTTTGATACAATTAGTGTTTTAATTTTGTAGGTTATGCTAGTCTTTGTTTTCTATCCTTATAACTATTATTTGTTATAAATAACTTCTAAATTCTAGGGCATATTAAGGTTATTATTTTTATTTATTCATGAATTATTTTATTTTGTTACAAATAGTTTGTCCAATGTAAACATATTATTATTTATAAGATAGTATTGCTTTGTTATTACAGTTTTCATTTCATTCTTTTACTATATATATCAATAATTTAATCTGTGTGGTCAAGTTGTAATCTTTAATGTTTATATAAATATATTGAACCATTAATAAAGGAGGAATTCTACCTATAATTGTTGATGGTTATTGATACTAGGATTGACTAAGTGTTGACTGATTTTAATGATTACTTATAAACCCATTTAGCTTTGAACATTTTGAAAATTATAACTATGGTTTGCAATGTATAATTGATTATTTATTAGTCTATATTCAGAATACTTCTTTGTATCAATAATTTTGGTCTCTGTGGTCAAGTTGCAATCTTTAGTGTCTATATAAATATATTGGATCATAAATAAGATAGGATTTCACCTATAATTGTTAAAAAAAGGTTGCCTTGACAACAGGTTGAAATTGTTGATTGTTATTGATATTGGGGTTGTCTAAGTGTTGACTGATTTTAATTATATATATATAAGATGGTAACCTGGGTCAACTGATGAGTGCTGATTTTGCAAGAAATGCATTTTGGGAGTCATTTGGCTTTTATTGTATCTTTAGTCATACATTTTCAAAAAAATGTGTGGGAATGTGGAGATTTTTTAATATATTTAAAAATTCAAAATAATCATAAAAACAAAGCCTTTTTTTTTTTTAAATATGAAGCATTTAAAGATTACCGAGAATTAATCTAAGACAAAGATGGAAAAAATTAAATGTTGGTTTTTTTAAACATTAATTAGTAATTATTAATAATCCCTTGTAACGTAATACAAATATCCATTGCGCTAATCTGCTAAAAATATAAATTATTTCTTAATAGAGTTTTAAAAACTCTGTCAATCATTATACCAATAAAATTTTGTCATATTTGTCAAATTCATTTTTACAAGGCAGCCACGTTAATTCTAAGTCTTTCGTTTTTATATTCAACACACTCAATATTGAGAATGCACTAATGAAAATTTAGATGACAGAATTTTTAGTTATCATTTTCCAACAAAAAATAAAATTAATAATGAGTCAATTTAAAACTTAATTTGTACAGGTTATTCATGCTGAAAATAAATGAAATTAGGTACAGTTTAACGATTTCCTGTCCACAACAATTTGAAATAAATTTTAAAAAAGTGGTATAAAAATTGGATGCCTAACGAATCTGGTCAAGTTATCTTGTTAATCAAATTGATAATTTAAATAATGGTCGTAATATTGATAATGACAATGGTTATAATGTAGAATAATATTAAGGTTATTTTATTTTTCTTTATAATAGATTAGCAAACATTGATTAAATTGTGAATTGTTCAAAACTTGAGTGCAGATCAGTGTTTGTAACTAAGGAGACTTACATTTAATATTGTTAAAACTCTTCTTAGTGAAAGTCCATCTTTCAGAAGAAATCGAGATAATAAAATCTGCATTGAAATGAATTCATTGTGAAGTCTAATTATGGATTTTCTTATCTTTCATCAAGTACAAGCTAACAATATTAAAAAATTATTTACAATGTGATTTTTGTGATCTCATTTCTTAATGTTTATTATTAAATGCTAGATTCAGAATATTCGGGAAAAAATTAAATTTTACATTTTTCGGCATGGTTTTATTGCATCAATATTATTAAAATAGGGATTTTCCTTTATTAAAAAAGTTTTTATACACTTATCTTGCTTAAGAACAATCAATAAATTATGACTCAACCGTTACTGAAAATAACAGCATTGGCTAGGACATTTTAAATGGTTGTATTGTTTAAGTAAAAAAAAATGCTAAAGAATTTGAGTAGAGTTTAAAGATTATTCTATAGCTAGAGTTAAGAATATAAACAAAGTTACTATTGCATTAATATTTATACTAATGACTGCTAGAAAAATTATAAATTTCTAGGTTGAGTATCAAAATGATAACTACATTAAAAATAGTTTTTATCCAAAATATATTTGGTAAAAAATATGATAATCATTAATTAAAAGAAACTGATATTTATAAGTAAATTTTAAAGTTGTTTTATATTGAAATTTATGAAATCTTATCCAGCTTTCCATTGTACTGAACCATAAAATTGTTTTAAAAAGTACTTGGTGGACATGAGTAAGTTTGGTTTTAGGTTTCCTAAGAATAATACATATGATTATCTATATTGACTCTACATTATTTTAAAACGTGATATTCTTTTTTAGAAGAATAATAAGAATAATAAATTAAACTTTTTACACAATATGGAAATTTAAAAATAAACCTTTAAAATATGTCAAGGCATCTTATGAATGAGTGCAAACGTTTGCAGATATCTTACTCTTTTCATTTCTATTATTTTGAATATGGCACTTGATGGTATTTGAACAGATGGGGTACTTTAATCGACCATCTTTTAAATAACAATACAATAATTTAAATGCCTTCTTCTAATGATATATCTTTATCAAGTTAAAATAATTTTTTATAATATTAAAATTAGAAAGGCTGCAGATTTTGATGAAATATTTACAGCAATTTTAAAAAATGGAAGTGATATTTACATTTCAAAGTTTATTTAAAGTTTTAAAAAAATGTATGAATTAATAAAGTTTTGACATTACTGCTCAAGAATGTTTCTATTATTTCAGTCAGTTTACATTGAATAAGTAACTACTAGTCAAATATTAATTGTTACAAAAACTCATTGTGAATTCAGAAAGATTCATAAGATCTGTAGGTATATGACCTATGCATTAAAATCTCATGAGATGTTTATGTATTCATCATAATCATCAACCATTATCAATCCACTGAAGAATGAAAGTCTCTCCAAGCTTAATCCATCTTCTCTGATCTTTAGCTTCTCTTTTCTACATCACCCCTGCACACTTTCTTATTTTATCCATCCATCTCACATGTGGTCTCTTTCTGTGTCTTTTACAATCTCTTGGAATCCAGTTTAAAAATTTAATTGTCTATCTATTATCATCTCTTCTAGCAATATGTCCAGCATAACTCAACTTCAATCTTTTAATTTTTTCAATGAGGTCAGTAAAACCTGTTTGTTCTCTTGCCCATACATTGCGTTTTCGATCTCTTCTTGTTACTCCCAACATACATCTCTCTATACTTCTTTGAGTGGTCTGAAGTTTCTGTATTGCTCTTCTATTAAGTGTCTAAGTCTCAGATCCATAAGTAAGAACTGGTAAAACACGTTTGTTAAAAACCTTCCTTTTCAAACACATAGGCATATTTTCTTTTAGTATCTTACAAGTTATTTCTACCAAAAGCACTCCAACCAAGTTTAATTCTATGATTAATTTCCTACATTATGTTTTCATCTGTATTAATAATCTGACCAAGGTATTTGTAACTGTTAACTTCTTCTAATTCATCAAAATCAATCTTTATTTTTATATTTTGAGCAAATCGATTAAACATTACTTTAGTCTTTTTAACATTTATCTTTAGTCTTACTTTCCTACTTTCATCTGATAACTCCTGCAACATTTCCTGCAACTCTGAAGCATTATTTGCAAAAACAACTACATCATCTGTGAAATCTAAATGACTTAAATAATCTCCATTTACTTTCACTCCTTTAGTTTCCCATTTTAATCCACAAAATACTTCTTGCAGCACTGCTGTAAAAAGTTTTGGAGATATGGAGTCACCTTGTCTTACACCTTTCTCAATGTTGACTTTGCCAGTATCATTATGTAATCTAATTGTTGCTGTTGCATTTTTATAAATATTCTTTAAAATATGACAATATCCTGGATCAATACCTTGATGATCCAATGCTTTAATCACTGAAGAAATGTTTATAGAATCAAATGCCTTTTCATAATCTACAAATCCAAAAGATAATGACAACTCATATTCATTTGTTCTTTCTATAACTTCTCTCAATACCTGAATATGATCTACTGTACTAAAACCACTTTTAAATCCAGCTTGTTCTCTTGGTTGGTGGAAATCCAATGTTCTCTGTAGACGAGTTGTAATTATCTTGGTAAAATTTTTATATAAAACTGATAAAAAGCTGATAGATCTGTAATTTCTAATATCTTCTTTATCACCTTTTTAAAAAATTAATATTATTACTGCATTCTTCCAATTATTCAGTACATCTTTATCATTTAGACATTTGGTATATAACTTTGCTAAAAAAAATCTATTTCTTCACTTGCTTCTTTTAATATATCAATTATAATTCCATCATTACCTGGAGCCTTTCCTTTCTTCATACATTTAATTGCATATCTCACTTCATTTAAAATTCTGGGCAATTTGGAAGATGTAATAGATATAGGAGGTACTTGTTCTTTATTACTATATAATTATTGATAAAAATCTTCTACCAATTTTATGATGTCATCTCTCTTTTTAGTAATAATTCCATCTTTTTTTCTTATTGCATATATAAATTTCCTATCAATACCAAAATGTTGTTTAACATTCTTGAGACTTTTATTTTCTTCTACAGCTTTCCTTGCTAGTTCACAGTTATACTTTTTTATATCATTTTCAACTCTTTTCCCACCATTTTACAAAACCAGAGAAATTCAATTCTTTTTAATGCATCATTTTTTATATTTTCATATTATATACACATTGTATACATATTATGTATTACTTATATTAATATGACTAATTGTATCTCTCAATTAATAGAGTTTATAATAGGTAGAAAATAGTTACATTTTATTGAATGTTTATTCATAGTACACAGATTTTACATGATAAATTTCTGAAAAACCGTTATTTTAACAGGTAATCTGAATATTTAACATCAAAAGTAGTACAAAAACGCATTATGTTCTAAATCCTCCTTTTAGCAATTTTTTCTTGAGAATGATATTTAAAAATAATTATAAGCAATTTTGTGAAGCATGTATTAAAGTATGCTTTAACTTCGATGACTAAAATTTTCATCTGAATGAATCGATAAAAAACATAAATAAGAATTGTATCGTAGTAGATTTTGGATTTTACAGATTGGTGATGATTTTGCTATTTCTATCAATTTAAGTTAGAATATATAAAAAGTTTTAATTTTTAATTATAAAGATTTTTATTTTAATAATTATTAATTAATAAGCTACAGAAAAACCACTTAGATGCTTTATGTATGGTAGGTGATGGGGAAAAAATCTTCGGCAACATTTTGATAGGATAACTATCACGTTATGAATGAGAGCAATTTAAATATACCTCTAGCTTTTAAATAGATAGACGATTTGGACACTAAGATTTATGACAGATTTCAAAGCACTTCAGCTATAGCTAATATGATATAATACATGGTAATTTGTATGAGCATTATCTCCACTTTAATTAACTAAATTAGATCTTTATAGGAATGTTATTCTGCAAAAATTATTGCTTAAAAATCATATAGAAATTCTCTAGCAATATTACATAAACTCTTTGCTATAATAGGATAGTACACAGGTGGATTAGGAGATTTGAAAATAAAATTACTCTAAAGATTAGCAACTAAAAAAAGTAAACTAAACTCTGTAAGTTTAATTGAGATGAGTTCCTCACCATTTCCAATCAAACTTTAATAAGCAATCATACAGATAAAAGTAAGCACATGTAATTTATAATTTAATATATAAAAGAAGTAGAAATATTTTATTTAAAGATGCTCAATAATATGTTAAAAATACTTATGAAAATATCTTGATAGATATTCAGCTTGGTAGATGTAAAAATACTAATTCTACTATTGAAGAATATCTTGATTAAACTGGCCACATGAAGCAAATCTATAGTAATAGATTTTTCTAAAACTTATTTTATAATAATTTGGTATAATGTTAATACAAAATGTTTACTTCATTATCAATTTAATGATTGTTTAAAAGACATTACATTATCTATTGCTTTGGGTGAAAAATATGATTGAGAGTAAAAATAAAAATTTTACTGTGGGCGTTAAAAACTATATCACAAGATGTCAAATAAATCGTCTAAGTGCATAGAATGTGATACATGCGGACGTATATGTGCTTCAGGATTTGTATAGACTTTTTGGTGGGGATGGGAAGGGAGAAATTATTATTTTATTAAATTATCGGTTGAGAGAATGAATTTATTAAAATAAATATTCAAACACAATATTAGTATTTTTTTTTAATCTTTGTTTATTCACAATGATTATTTTTTCCATTTTATACTTTAATTTCGATTATAATTTAAATTATAGATAATGACAAATTATTTTTAACATTATTATAACTCTCTATATAATATATATTGGAGAAAATACACAGCTCGTTAGGAAATTAAAAACAAAAAAATATATTTTAAATGTTTTGAGCTATTGATCTGAATGAAAATAAACAAAAAGATTAAAATGGATACGACTTCTAATACAGGATTATTGAAAAAAATAGTAAAAATTAGTCATTAGAAAAATCGATTTCAGTGTTTTTCTAAGTAGAATATTAAATAAAATTAGAAGAAACTATTAGTGGAAAAAGAAAAAAAAAGTGTAAGAAATTTAAATAAGATTCTAGCGAAATTAGTAACTTGTAATGAGAATAATAAAGACATATGAGACTTTTTGCTGACAAATAGATTATGATGATCATTAATCTTTAATTAATAATAATAAAAATATTTTTTCTTAATTCATCATCCATATTTTTTTCCTGCGAAAATCAAGCTTTGCACAATGATATATTAAGTTATTATCAGTTGATGTATTTTATTTGCAGAAAAATAAAATCGAAAAATTAAAATGACTGACCTATGGTGAGAGATTTTCTTCATTGATTTATATTACATATAAATAACGTAGTATGTAGTATTTTTTACATAGGAATGTTAATAAATTTATATTAATAAAATTATTTACTCACCTCCTATCTAGAAAATAATATCAAATTGAGTTGATAGAAGAGAAAAAATGAACTATAAAAATTATCAATTTTAGAAGGGGTAGACTGGGAGATTTCGGCTTTGTTTATTGCAAAGATACACTCTATTAAAAAATAAAATTAAATAATCAATAAATTTGTAATAATATTGAATCAAAAGCATAAAGTATTTAAATGTAACTTCACTTTTAAAAATGTATTCATAATATTGAAATAAACTTATTTTCTAAATATATTTTGTAATTCGAAAAAATATTTCTTTTTTCTTGAATTTACTGTAATTTGTATATACAAACCTTTTGAATGTTTAACAAGGAAAAGGTAATACAGATTTTATTATTGTTATAATTTGCTGGACATGCTTTCTATGTTAAAAGACAGAATCATAGCGATTATATTTTACTGCAGAGAGCATGTGTAATAAAAAATGATATAAACATATATGTTAATTGTAATATATCAGAATTTTAAAATATTGTTGTCATGTGTTCAGCTTATACTAAAATATTGAATCGGATACTCTATCTGCTTCAAAAGTTCCATCATTTTTTTTTTAAGAAAGTTATATCAAAGTTTTATATTTTATTATTTTATGTATTAAGAGTATCTGATATAACACACATAGTCATTTATTTCCCTTTTGTGATTTTTTTTATTATTAAATTGTACTTTAAAATCTCTTTTTTTGGATTTTGTTTTGTAAAACATTCTAATTTAAAAATTCTAATCTTTTTGAAAAAGTTTTTAGTTTTCGGCAATAAAAGTTAATTGCATTCTTGTGGTTTTATTTTAATTATAATCTATTGAAAATTTATTTTTAAAAGTGGACATTTAATTTTGTATTAATTATTTTTTAAAGATAATGTTCTTTTCAGAATTTTAATTAAGATTAAGAGGGAGATAGAGATTTTCCCTGGGCTAAAACTTTTAATTAAAACAAGAAAGATTGTTCGAGATAAGAGAGCATATAAATGGCCCCAAAATTTCAGATTGATTATTCTAGGCTTGACCTAGACTATTCTGTGGAAAAAAGTATTGATTCAGCTTTTGTTTTTCTGCAGTTTATTATTATTATGCAGTTATATTAGTCTGTGGAGATTCTGCTGAAATAAAAGTACTGACTTCTAATTGCTAAGTAGCGATCATCTCACCAGAATACTAAAAGTACAAGCTTTGCAGAATCATATTTACAATATGCCCTGCTAAACCTACCAAAGATGGAATCTGGATCCCAAACTGTTTTTTTAAGTTATGCCATGAAAGCCTAAATTAAAAACTGATTCCAAAAATACCTCTACACTTGCCACCATGAAGAGATGAAGCCACCTAAATATTGAACTCAGAAATAACTGTGCACTCTTTTTAAAGGACTCATTGGACTCTATTTTACTGTAAGGTAAAATATTTTTTATTCTTTCCAGGGTATAAATCTCTAATTAAATTCTCTTCTTAATCTAAAGTAAATCTGTAAGCTAAGGTTTTGTATCTTATAATTATTATATGTTTTCTTTTATTAGCAATTTGTACAATATATTTTAATCTTAATATTATATAATTTGTAATTTTGAATTGTTTTGTTATATGTCAGGGCATGTACTAAGAGTTTCTTTCTTTAAGCTATTTAGTTTTATAGTTGTATGTTCTACATTCTGAATAAATGCTTGGGCAGTTGTAAATAATTTTCTTATTACTTACCTGTCTCCTTTTGAAACACTTTAATTAATTATAGCAGCTTAGTTTATGGCCAATTGTTTGGTTGGTGATTCACAGGTTGAATATTTCTGTGTTCCTTAAATCAGAGATTTATTTTCTCATATTTTAAAATTACTTATGCCAGAGTATTTTCTAATATTTCTGGTTTCATTAAATCAGAGATTGTGTATTCTCCCATGTTAAAGTACATACATTGCTGTATTCTCTTATCACATTTGCCTTCTTGTATAGTAATCAATCTTGACAATCTCAAATAGGGTTATCCATGAGCTAGCTGTTCTGCAGACAAATGATGTCTCTAGTTTTAAGGTACTAGAGAATGCTTACCTGTGCTGTTTTATTGCAGTTCTTACAAGATTATTTTAGTGTTAAAAATCTTTTAAATGAATAAACTAGAATTGATTCAGTGAACCTTCAGCTAAAGTAAAATATCTTCTCTCCCTTTTAGAAACTTGATGAGAGAATTAGCCTTGCTGCCAGAGTGTTTACTGTGTTCTTCCTCTCATATACACTTTGATAAAATTTTCTGAATATATGCCATCTTATATATACATATTGTAACAGTCAGAATCATCTATCTTGCTAACACACTGCAGAATTCAAACCCCAAACATGAAACTGAACATTCTATGAGGGGTTGCCTTCTAGATATACTAAGTTTGAATCTAAAGTCCAAATTTCACGGTGCCACCTACGTGATAATGCCTCTGGTGCTACTACTAGTATAACCTATGACCGGTGTCTGGTGGTCAGGGAGAAACAAAGAACTCTATACTTAAAGAAGCTTGGGTGGCTAATTAACGTCTATGGATTTACAAAAGAAATGCAGAAAATATATATATAGACCGAGACAGTGATAGGAATCAAATAAAATAAGAGATCAAATTTAGTTTTAAATAATTTCACAAAATTTATTCATATAAATTATATATATAATGCCACTGTCTGCTTATATGAGACAGGGATGCATATTAAATAATTGTTGGCATTATATTCCCACAACTGACAAAAAGACTTTAAAACAAAGTAATATATTCTATTCCTCGGGTTAATAGCATTACGATAATGTGCTTGACGAGATAGAAACATGTGCGAGGTGCTTTGAGTAATTATACAAGTTTAAGAAAATATTTGAAAATTAAGTGTTCTAAAATATTTATTGATTTCGAGAATAGCACGGACAAAGGCTTACTAAGCATCAAAGTGGGAATGTGATCAAAGCATTTATTTGAGAATAATAATAATAGAGTTGCATTAGGAGGTCAGTATTGCTGATAATGAATTTATTAAAGTTGGAGGGTGTGACACGTTTAAGTCATGGATGCTTTGTAAAATAAATATAAAATAAAACAATATCGAATATCCGGAATGATTATGGAGGGCGTCTCGCCGCTAACCCGTAGGAAAGTATTTTGATGAACAGCCAAAACTTAGCGACTGGGTGACGATTGCATTTAATTCCCAGGTGTGTCACTTGGGGACACATTCTGCCTGGAAATCGCAAAGAGAACGGACTTTGGCCATGTAAAGAATCTTTGGAAAAGTAAAACAAAGTGGTCTCAACAACCAATTCACTTACCAGCAATACGAGACTAGTGTATATAAAACATACTGAATGGGTTTTACTTGGATTAAGATAAATGCCCAATGAAATTCTCAGAAATTCATTTAAAAGGGTCCGCACATTCTCGACATCAATGATGAACTTTGTAATTAAAGTAGAAAATGGTAATTAAAATAGGAAAATGCATGCTTGTGCGTTTAAAAAGTAAGTATAGATTTATATACGCAATCATGCATTAAGGGACACATTTAATCATTGACCTCGCACATACTCTTATAATAGATTAAAATCAATAACATGTAGATTTTAAACTATGTGGTTATATTATATTAAAGAAAAGAATTGCCCTCGAACGAGTGATTTGCAAGATAATAAAATTGGAAAATTATAAATTTAAAATATGCCTTAATAGTGGCGTCTTACTTTCAATAAAGGGAATAGTTCACTTGGTCAAAGATGATTCTGACATATTATCATAATAAAATAAAAGAAAGCTTTATAAATAGAAAATATTAACCCAAGGATAGAGCAAAACTGTTGATTATATTATATTAACACATTAAAGAAATACATAATGAAGTTATGTGAAATATAAGGAAAACAATTTGGGTTAATTTAGGGTTACCTCTGGAGAAGCATTTAGGTATATTGATGGTCGGCAGGTTTTTATATAATTTAACAGCAAAATCTGGAAATGTTCATATTTTTGGCAGCAGCAGTTCTGGGGTTCCTTGTGTGATAACTTCCGATAGTCTACGGCAGCAGATGACCATTCCGGAGAGAAATAGCCTTTTCATGCTCTACTCTGTCATGTCAAGATTTACAAATTACTAGAATAGAACTCAGAATGATTTCTCTTAGAAACAGAAGAAAAACTGGAGAACAAAAGAAAACCCTTCTTTTTATAGTAGACGTTAACAATAGAACTGCCCTGGAGCATTACAAAAATATATCGGACTTATCAGTTGTAATTAAATCTATCCCAATGTCTAAAGGAATTCAACAGTAAATTCATTTAATAATAAGAAAAGTGTTTGCAGTGTTACTTTAGATAATTAAAAATGGATATCTATTCCATTTATAAATAACATGCAATGTAAATTAATTAAGAATATATTTAAAGAAAAGTATAATATTTTATTTTGTGTTCCTCCAAATGTTAATCGATTGATTAATAATTCTAAGAGTATAATTCCTAAATTGCAAAGAAGTAATATAATTTATCAAATTTCATGTGGATGTGAGAAATTTTACATCAGTGAATCGAGATGTTCTGTGGAAAAAAGATTGAAGGAGCATCAATTATTATATAATCGAATTAAAAATAATGTAAATAGTCAATTTAATATAGCTTCAGTATTCTTTGACCATGAAAAAACTTGTAATTATAAGTTTACATTTAAAATAGTAATAAAATAAAAGTATTAATGGAAGAAAGAAATCATAAAAAGAGGAAAATTAAAGAGGTAATAGATTAATTGATAAATATAAGAATGATTTTATTAATAGGCAAGTTGCAAATATGGCCATACACAGCTTATGGAAATATATGTAACATTAAGTTTAAAATTTGAAATTCATTTAAACCTGACAAGGATTACCACATAATCGAAAACGCTACAAAAGAATTTAGACTATAATATTGTATTTACCATTAATTTTTTTTCTTTTATATATATATATATTATAATGGGTATTTTATATATATATATTATAACCAGTTGGCTTACATAGCATATGCTAATATAGTGTGTGTGCATAAATATATACGTAAAATAAAAGAAAAGTAGAAATAAACACATGATAAATTTTTGTAGATATTTTTTTGTATATTTCCTAAAATAAAATAATATGTAAAGGGTTAAATAATAACTCTGATTTAAAATAAAAATTGTTTTATAAATTAAACTTTTAAAAGGTCTGAATAAATATTATTATTATTATTATTATTATTATTATTATTATTATTATTATTATTATTATTATTATTATTATTATTATTATTATTATTATTATTATTATTATTATTATTATTATTATTATTATTATTATTATTATTATTATTATTATTATTATTATTATTATTATTATTATTATTATTATTATTATTATTATTATTATTATTATTATTATTATTATTATTTTGAAATGTAAAAACACCATACTTATTTTTGGAATTTTTTAATTAATTAAACAATTTTTTTATCTATTAAAAATCCCCTAAGTAAAAAAAAAAACATGTATATAGATTCCAAGGGATTAGAAAGATAAAAATAAAATTCTGTTTTTAATCAAGGTATTGTTATAAAACCTCAGATGATTTTATAAAAAGAGCTGATAAAAAATATCAAGCCAGTCTGGATAGTGATTTTTGATAAGAACCGTCTGAATAGCAGCAGTTTTTTTTAAGAGCTGAACAGAACAGTTTTGGCTACTAAAAATTTTTGAGTAAGTGGCAGCAATTTTCTGACCAAAATGAATAGCTGTAGTTTGTTGTTGGCTATAGGAGAGAGTTGGCAGTCCAGTTACCATAAACTGATGTAACTGAAGGCAAGATAGTAGACTGTTTTTCTTGCAGGAGTTTGAAATTCACATGGAGAAAATGACCCACTTCTTTGTGCTAAAATTCATAGCCTTAAACGTGCAGAGGATGGTTGATTGCCTGAAATCTATCAAACCAAGAGATCTGCTTGTCTGCAACAATCCTAGACTGAAAGGAAGACCAACATTTTACATGGATTACATTTTCCTGATTATGACAGTCACTAAAAACCAAACTCACTAAGAAAAAAATCTTCTAGCTTGATGAAGAATTCATTACGCATATGCTGCTTCAGATATATGCAGAAAAGCACAGATAAATGTATATATAGCTGGTGAGTTATTTTAAAATAAGACATATAAAAATAGACATATATAGAACAATATTATTTTTAAGTCGGTTAAAAATCTATATATTTTAAAAGAATATAAAATAATTTTTCTGGAATTATAATTAAGATTCAAGAATAATTCATTGACCATCTCATTTTAAAGGCAAAATAGACGTTTTTGAACAATAATTCTCTGGACATTATTTTGAAAAAAATTATTTACAAAAAAAAAATAAAGAATTGATGATTCAATAATTTAATTTAAAAATGTTGATAATTAATCAACAAATACCTGTCAAAAATTGACTATACTTTTTTTAAGGTAAAAACAAAAGAGAATTCATAAATTGAAACTAATTTTAAATTATATCTATATTTTGTTTATACACACACGTATATGTATGAAATTTGTGCATATTTTCCAAAGAATTTAATAATGAAAATATAATATTATTGTTGTTAAGTTAAAATATGATGTAAATGTGAGCGTGCGCACACACGCACACACATATGTAAAATTACATTTTGAAAGTGTTGTGTGAATTTGTACTTTTTATGTTTATGGTGAGTCTATAGTTAGGCGGGGCTGTCTGGATGCAGGTGTCTATGGTGCTCCGAAGTATAGGCTCGTCACTGTCTAGATCTAGATGTTGAGATCCTAGGGTAGTCCAGTGGTGAATATATATAGGCCTCATGAATAGGCTTTGGTCTCATGAATAGACCATATTTATACCCCTAAGTCTCACAGAGATGAGCATGGTTGGCGCAATGTCTTTTTTTTTTGGGATGCTGCTCTTTGAGGATGATCTGTCTAGATACTTAGAAGGGGAGTGCTTAAAATGAGATATTTTCTCACAACATCATGGAGCTTTGTGTACTGATAGTCCAGCTTGGCTCTCAGCTTATCATGGCATGGAGAGATGCAGTTCATGTATTTATTTTTACTATCTCATCTTGCATACTTAATCAGCATTAACTAATCAAGCAAAAAGACATTTCAAAATTTATATATTTTTTTGGGATTCTATAAAATGATATTATCTTTCATTTATTAAAAAGAGAAAAAGAGACATTTTTAAAGTAAAGCAAACAAGCAAATAACTTCATGTATTAAAAGAAAGAAAAAAGTTGATAGAAACTAATCGATAAAGAGTGGAACTTACTATAAAATAAGAAAAGCAATTTATAGATTTTCAATGAGTAATTGTGAAAATAACTTTTATTGTCATAACAAGTATATAAATTTTATGAAATTATTAATTATAAAAGTATTGTGTGACAAAATTAAATTTGTTAATAATCTGTGCAATTCTATATACGTGTTGTAGTAAACCTAGCATAAGTATTTGTATTACTTAAAACATAATTTAAAAGTTTAATCATGTATTATTTTATGTAAAAATTAAATATGTTCAGAAATCACATGCATGTATGTCTGCGTATATCTATCAATTGTATTGCAGATACCAATACTTGTCAATTGTAACACATATGTAAATTTTAATCATTTTTTTAAATAATTATTTTATGTTTAATTGAAATGTATTCCTTGTGTATTATAAAATGCACGTCTGTGTATGGATATATATATATGCATTTGTGGAAACTTATTAAGAAATATTGTAAATCAATATGATAATTTTAATTGTGTATATAATATTGTATATCATTCAAAATCAGAACCCTTATAAGACCATAATCATTTATTTTTTGTTATTAATAAACTTATATTTAATTGTTAAAATTGTATTCCATCATCTCTTGATCACATACAGTAATAGAGCTTGTGTTCCTGAGCTAGATTTATACATGGATAAATGGAGATGTGTTTAGTGCTTTGGGCATACAGAGATGATCAATCATCATTCTGGTTGGTGCAAAAGATGATATTCTTTAAAGCCCATGCACATCTTTTATTTTACTTTAGTCTTATTAAAAATTTAAGTTTATAGTTGGCAAGTACTTAAGTAGTCAAAGCATTGATGATGATCAGCATGTTTTAAATGCCCCAGCATTATTGTTTTGATTTCTGATTACTGTGTATTTTTAATGGATGAGCATTAAGCTGGTGCATCCAAGTCATGTTATATAATTGCCCAAGCTGGCCAAGGCTCAATAGTTAGCCTGATCTACAGAAGACCCATTTCCAATCCAGTCACAAGATTGACTGCTGATTTATATTTTTTATCATTCAAATCCAGCCACAAGATGGACTGTTGATTTATTGTACTAATTTGTTTATTCCCATCAATGATGATAATGGATGATTCTCTTAATATTTACTTATACTTACTTTGACTTATTATAATGCTGGTTGAATTTATAATTATGCTTTTAATTGCTCTTCTGACTTAGCTGGCTGATTTCCCAATGTTGATCTCATGTTCCTCTTATAAATATTTAATTATATATCCTTTGCAAATTTGTAAATATTTTTATTTTAAATGGACAGGGAGTAATGATGTTTTGCCATCAACCAGTTCACTCCATCTTTCTATATCACCCACCCCATCCTGTTACAATATATATATATATATATATATATATATATATGTGTGCCTTTTATATTGATATAAAATTTTTTTATATTGGTTATATTGATACATCTTATCATAAAAAAATGGGAATAAAATTTTGATATATATAATTTTAAATTTTATTAAATCAAAAAGATAGATACTTATTAAGCTAGAAAAAGTAATTGTCATTTTAGTTATCATAAAGTTTGAACTTAGGTTTAGTCAATTTAAAGTTGTATAAAGGATATAAATGCTGCGTAAAATAGTTGGTTACAAATGTACATAAAAGATAAAATAATAAACTATAAATTTATTATAGTTACAAATAAGTATGCAGATGATAGCATTTAAAATTATAGTAAAATTCAAATATAATCTTCTAAACAAAAATGTGTTATATAGATAGCTAACTATTGTCTGTGCATATCAAATAATATAAAAGCAATTATTATTTCTATTTAAATCTTCTGTTATGTTTAAAAATAAATAACTAAGATTTATTCTACAAATTTCATGAGTAAAAATCATAAAAGTAATATTGAAACTCATTTGTATAAAAATAAAACCAAAATGATCTAAATCAAGAAAGTAAATTGTATCTTATTTTGTTTCTAAAGAGTATTATTTTTATTGAGAAATATTTTAAACCCAAAAATATTTGTTGTAAATATCACTCAAATGCTAACAACTCATTAAATACAGAATCAAAGAAATGGGAAAAATCAACCAATAAACAATCTACAAATAATCATTAAGAAAAATTGAGGGAATATTAAATTGAAAAAAAAAAGATGCAGATCAAGGAACAAGTAACTTATTTTGTTTTTTTTTTTATTCTAAAAGTTTGCAAAAAAAAGATTACTTAATTATTATTATTATTTGAAAAAAAAAAGAAAGTAGTGAATTTTGTCTATATAATAATTTTAATGATATAGGTTGTAAAACTTCATTAAAATGCAAGAGTAAATTAAATTGATTTCTCCAGGCAATCCAACAACTAATGGTTCTTGGCAATTTTCTTGAAATCATTATATGGAGGAAATAATATAAAATGAAGAGGAAAAATTGTATATATATCCCAAATTGAGACCAAAAAACTCACTAAAGGAAAACGTTGGGAGTATTGTATTTACACTGGATTTAATTGCTAAACTAGTTGAAGTATTCATGTGTCATATAAATCAAAATAATTGGACAAGATCAAGTTATCAGCCAGGAATAAATAAAAGGCAAATTATTTCTGACAAAGATAATATGTGTTTTAATATTATCTAAAACTAAAGTAGTAATAGATAATAACAGAACTAGTTGTGAATGGAAAAGTATACATCATATTCAAAGATAAATCTTAAAGCATGTTTGAATAAAATCTTAATTGAAGAAATTATTAAAATATGAACAGTACTAATTTTAATATTTTACGTAAAGTTAAAAAAAAATTATACTGAGTGTTATATAGGTTAAATCATGATTATATTTATATGTGTAGTGAATAACAGCAGTATGTTAGCATGAATAAAAATATTATCTACCATCTGAAAAAAAAAAAGATAAATGTAAGAGAGTAAAATCATACCAGAAAATATTTAATAAAGAATAAATATACATGGAAAATAAATTGTTGAAGAAAAGATGGAGTAATCATTAGTGCATTGGTAAATATAAAACATATATGAAAGATAATATTATTCTTTTAAAAAAAAAAGAGAAATACTTTTTCTTAATAATAATATTAATCAAAATAAGCAAGAAATCAGTCAAATGCTGGATTGTTATTAGCACAGGGAGCATTTAATTTGAGAGGATAAGGCAAGTCACAGATAATCTTTAATTACTAAAGAAAAAAAAGAAAAAACTGCTACTTTGTCAATGAAACAATGTCCTGTGAATTTTTATAATTGTAATAATCTTAGGAGGAGAATAAATGAAGTAAAAGTTGATGTTTTTTTTTAGAAACTTGGATTTTAAAGAAAAAAAACTTGCAATATAATATTTGTATGTATATTAATTCTATATTTTAACATAGTTGTTATTGCAATAGGGGAGGGTAATAGATCAATAGATAATGAAATTAATAATTGATTTAATTTGGTTATCTATGTCATTAATTATTTTAAAAGTTATGTTTTTATCAAATATTGTTAGATAATTAAAGTAAATAGATATGATTAATGAGTTAATGAAATATACCACAAAAGTAGTTAACAATATGTATGTTATAAAAAGGGGACGGGTTTGTGTTTAAATATACAATATTGGAAAGGAGAAACAATGATATATTAAATTTGATTTGTTTTATGATGAACAATTGAATATAGATCTACGGAATTATAAATAATTTTAATTTGTATAAGCAAATAGGTATAAGAAAGATAGTAAACAAATATAAGTTAGAAATATGAAGATAATTAAGTTGTTAGCTAAAGCAAAGATAAGTATTGTATTTAAGATACACCAAAGGATGGTCTATTAACATCTAGCTGAATCTTATAAATTGTAAATGAAAATTATTTCAGGAAGATATAGGGGTTCAGATTTAATAGTACACCACCTAAAATTCTGGTTAATTGTATTTTAGTATATATGTCAAGAATAAGACTATAGGAAGATGGAGTTTGAGGTTGAAAAACTAATTGATGATTTTATAATTATTATCATAATATCTTCTTTAAAAAAATAAAGATCAAAGGATGAATATCATTGTATCTAAAAATACATAAAAGGTGACATCTCACTGTACAATAATAAGATTATTGTATTGAAGCAAGAATATAATAATTAATATGTTCCATTTTGCCTTTATAATTTAAAGCCTAACTTATAATAGGTTGATAATTGGAAAAGAAGGGAAGAATAATGATCTAAGGGAAACACCTGATTTGTGATGAAATGAAAAAAATAGGAAACCAAAAATATGTAAAGGTAAATATCATAACAGCACCATATTATATGAAAATATAATATTTTTTGTTTTGTTTTTAAATATCTAAAAGGTAAAAAGGGGGAATGGAAATTTTTCAATTGTTTATAGTGTTATTATATTATAGTGGTTTATAATTTATTACTATTGTTATTTTAAATTACCTATTGGTTAAAAAATATATAAATATCTTGTAAATAATATGATTAAAGTTGTTGTTTTGAAAGAAAACTTGAGTATTAAAAGTTGCATTTCTTTTGTGGGAGTCATTGTCACTACATCACATGAATTCAAAGTGTACAATTTGAGATGGAAATAAGAAAGTAATCCAGTTTAAAACAATATAATACTCAATTAAGCACACATCGCTTAAAAGAGATTTAACTTACTGTAAGTTGACTTGATCACATAAGTCACTGATGATATTGCAAATTATTAAAGGATGCTTATCATGAATTACTTGTTATTGAAAGTATCAAATCTAATTACAATTTAGATAACAATATTAGTTTAATAGTAAATATTAGGGAACATACATATAAAATAGTAGTACAATTTTGATTATAGATTCAGGTTATAAGTTTTTTACTGATTGATCACTACTTATAGAGTTCAATAAAATTCCTCTTGATATTTTATAGGTGGATTAAATAACTAATTAAAAGTCAATGATTATCCTGAGACCTCCTTAATATAAAATTATTATTATTATTATTATTATTATTATTATTATTATTATTATTATTATTATTATTATTATTATTATTATTATTATTATTATTATTATTATTATTATTATTATTATTATTATTATTATTATTATTATTATTATTATTATTATTATTATTATTATTATGATGATGATGATGATGATGATGATGATGATGATGATGATGATGATGATGGCTAATTATAATCCTATAGAAGTAATAATAATAACATTCAATATATAATAACATGATAGGATAATTTCTTCATTAGTTAATTGAAAGTTAATAATTATAGATGTTTTATTATAATCATTTAATCATGATTGTTAGTCGTGAGAGTATATAGTACTAAATAAGGAGGAGTGTCTAGGTATTCTCATGTCATTGGATAAATATTTTAGTATTTATTTAATGAGTGGTACATGCAAAAATATTTAAATATATTCAAATAGGGAATTAGAATGTCCATCTTTTGGAGAGGGGAAAGCATGCTTCTTTTTAGTTTATAGCATGAATGTTGTCAGCTATATGCAAATTATATATATATATAATATACTTGCAATATATGCAAATTATATATATATATAATATACTTGCAATATTGTTGTGTTTTAAGATTAAATGTCTGTGCAACAGTTCTTATCAATTATTGATGTGTGCTCTAACCATAGCATAAATCATTACTTTTATTGATAAAAGAACATATGATTCTCTACCTTTGTTTCCTTCATATATATAGAGGAATGTTTAAAACACTTACGCTAAAAGAGATTAATTTTTAAATTAAGAAATTATTTTAATCATTTTAAATTGATTGATAATTTTAATTGATAAGTCAGAGATTTCTTATTTTAAACATGAAATGATAAAAATATGTATTGCCATAATAAATATCCTCCAATGCAACTGTTCTTATTGTTAACTATATTAAAAAAAAGAAAAATCTTGAACTTATCAATTAAAAATACTAACCAATTATGGACCATACACCCTTTTACAGATAAAAGTAATGTTTTATGCTATGGCTAGAAGACATTTCAATTATTTATAATTAAAGTTGCATGGAAAACATTGATATATTTAGAATCGTAATACTGTATATTATATTTTATAAATATTATATACATGTAATTCAAGCTAAGATTATTCAATATTATTACATATTTTATGTTGTGTTTAATTATATATATATATGCAGATGTGTATGTTCAATTAAGATTAATTATGATGAAAAACAAAATGAGCGAAAATATTTTATGTAATAACTAGAAAAATATGTTTAGCAGTGGTGATGGTAGCTATCAATTATTACTGATAGCCCTAAGCTAAACTACTTCCTTTAGCAGCTTACGAATTAGTCTTGTTAATTCTGACCCAATGTCTTATATGTATTTAATCTTAGATAATTTATAAATATGAACAATTAAAAAATCACATTTTTTAACATCTTGTAAATATTAAAACATTTTCTCTTCAGAGCTATATATGTTAAATTAAATATTGTTATTGATTAATTACGATGTAAAGAAAGATGTGAATGAGAACATTCTATGTAATGACTAGAAAAATAAGTTTAACAATGCAGATAACTATCAATCTAATCTAAATTACTTTATCTAATAGTGTATAATAGCTTTTTGGTTTTGAGTTTACTTAGAACCAAAATAAGATTCAGGAAGTTTTCTTTTGTTTTTATATAAATTCATAACAAAAAAGCTACTACTAGAGCAAGTAGCTAATTTAGGATTATCAATAGTAATTGATAGTTGTCTAAAAACACCACTACAAAACATATTTTTCTAGTTATTATATAGAATTCCATCTCATCCCTTTATACATTACACACACATGCATATGTGTGTGTTAGAAAGTTTGTGTTGATGACATTTTATTTGTAATTATATGTTGAACTATTTCTATCATCTAGAATTAATTGATAAGTATCTTTAGAAAATTTAAATTTTTCAAATATATTCAACTGTAATAATATTACACAGGTTAGTACTCTGTTCTTTGGATATTTCTGGACTTTCCAGTGGCATTCTTGGCTTAAAGATGCCAGGTTCAAACCTGGCATCTTTATATATGCAAATATTACATTTAAGATAATTGCCCTAATCAATCTGCCAAAGATAGAAGTCAGTAAAAATTAGTATATATTTGAATATTTTCTTTATTTTTCTATTTTTCTTAAAGATAAGTTTAATGAGTGGTTTCCAGACATTATGTTATCACGCTATGTTGATTTATGGGATTATTTATCATTGTCATATGAGCAGTTTCTTTAAATTTTCTTTTTAATTTTTTTTTCTGTTCAATATTCTTGTCTTTTCCCACTCAAATATGTGTTCATTGTTACATGCATGGTCTGCTATTTTAGACACACCTGTTATTTCCTTCATTGTGCTTTTTTGTTTTTCAATGGAGCAGCTGATTTTATCAATATATATTCTTCCATAACCACATAATATAACATATAAATACCTTTTGTTTTTCAGTAATTCCAGTTTAGGTTTTGTAGAGGTTAAGATTTCTTATACTTTGCTATGACTTTGGAAAACTGTTGTTATATTATAATGATTGCAGATTTTCCATAGTTTGTCTGCAATCTTTGGTATGTATGGATACCCTACAATATCTATCATTGTTGTTTTTTGATGTTTCTTTTTGAATATATGTTTAATTGAGGGAAAACAGGAATATTAGACAGAGATGGAGAAAATAAAAAAATGTAAAGACACTGCTCATATGACAGTGGCAAATAACTCCATATTAGCCTAGTGTTTGGAATACTCTTTAATTTCATCTTTTGAAAAAATAAAGAAATCAGAAGACCTCTCACTGATAAGTATACAAAATTTCCTGGCAGTTGCCTTTGACCCATATAGTGTAGTTGAATAGTTCATCATTTTAAATATAATATTCATGAAACTAAAGATACTAGATTTCATTCAGGTCCTAATATTATGACTGATCCTTCCAGAAATATCTTAAGAAAAGAGGAGAATAATGTACCCTGAAACACTATTATACACTAAACTGTGAACTGTTACTAACAGTTAAATGTATTTGAAATATTTAATAAAGTTTGGATTATTCTAAATACATTCAACAATTTTAAATAATGAAAACAGTCCAGCAAATATTTTCAAATTTATGTATGGAAAAATTCTTAACATTATATAGCACAAAAATGAGAATACATTCTTAGTTTGTAAATGTAATGTTTGAAACAAGTAAGCTCTAATAGGTGGCGCTAATTAAGTAAATTATTGTTTCCAGAATGGTATTTGTTAGGATTGGCTGTGAATCTTAAATTATTTTTTATTGAGAGAGAGAGAGGGATAAATATTATAGTATCACGTGGACTTAAACAAAACATAATAACTCATTAGTAAAAGTCTGCATATCTTTGATCATTCCCAAATCTAACACTGCTAAATTTAACATGCAATTTTTAAAATGTTTCATAATTATAATGTTTCTTCTGAAATGACATTTTAAAGCCAATAGCTTTTTATTTGGATGATATCATATATAAGTAGTTGTATCATAATTAGGGGGAAAATGGATAGGAAAAATGAAAAAAATATATGATAAATTTATATTTTTTCAAATACTAAATAAACTAAAATGCTTTGTCTAGTTATTCATAAAACCATCTCTTCATTTACTGTTATTTCTTAATTGTATAATAAAAATATCATAATTTGTCGCAGCATTTTTTCTTTTGATACAATAATTGTTATATGTGAGAACATTATACGTGTATATATTTTAAACATTTTTATGAATCAGGTTCATATTATAAAGGATAAGGCAAATATTGTTTTTAGAGAAGTGTGTAATTTTCCAAAATTGTAATATATTAATTTAAGTAACATAAGAATGGAATAAATATCTTCGGAGGACTAGCTGATTAATTGAGTCTATCTAATTAATTGCTTTATTTATATTTGAGTCTCATAATAAGTGAAATATAAATATTACGTATTGTCTTGACTAAGAAAGGTTAACTTTTTTTTTTCTGCAAGAGAAAAGGCTTTATATTTTTGAATACTGTTCAAGTGCTGGCCCACAATAGATGGACTTTGCGATTCTACCACTCCACTGTTACCGCAAACCATCATGCAGTAAAAGGACAATACTATATATATTATACAAATAAAAGTGTATTAAATGTTATTTAATCCAACCTGTTATATATTATAGAATTCACTTGGCATTACATAAATAGGTATATTTACAAATAGTTAAGATAAAAGTTATATATATATATAACAAATACAAATTATTTTATGTGCCCTTTCGACAGATTCAAATCTTCAAATAGACAATCGCATGTACCAATGGAAAGTTTATTCCGTTTTGGTAATGAATTTATATTTAATTCCAAAATTTTCGATATAATATCTAACGTACTTTTTGCTAAAGTCCATGTTTTAAGAGTTAATAGAACTACTTAAATAATGACATTATTAGCTACATAATAGATTAAAATGATAAATATTAAGCAGGACTGAAATTTTGAATTCTCTAAATTTCTATATTCAGAAATTAACGTCTGAATATTGGGAGATAAAAAGTTTCAAGATGATATTAAAGGTAAATATTAAAATTTAACTAACCTCGTTCCAAGATATTGTTAAACTACATTTCTTTTTGTTCGTTTGTTTGTTTGGTTTTATTTATTATTATTATTATTAATTATATATAATGATTAAAAAAATTTTGAGATTTTTTTTTTTTTTTTGGTTATAGAACTTATTTGCTTATAAAACGTGAAGCGATAGAAAAACAAATTAATGTGCGTTCTATTGTTACAATTTCATAATGTTCAGAAAAACTTAAATTTATTTAAAGTAATAATAAATCGAATAAATTTGATGCTTTGTTTTAATGTTTTCAAAAGTAAAACTGTATACTGAAATCTTCATACTACTCTCTTTTATGAAGTATATATAAGTGAATATATATTATACATATATACGTATATAATAAAGATAACAATAAAAATAATAAAAGATTATTTTGTTACATTAGTAATTATAATAATGATAATAATTCTAGTAGTGATAAATTAACAATAAAGCAAAAGTTTTTGTAATAAAATCAAAGTTACTTGAAAAAAAAAAAAAATTACTTTGATTTCCAAGTGCAACTTGAATAAATTTCTAAAGTCGCACCCATGCCCAGTCTTTTATAAGTTTGGCCCCCAAGGGAGGCAGATAAAATCCCCTTCCAAAAAAATATACTAGAACTTGAAGCTCAATACTATTTCAGCATAGAAAAAAGTCGTTTCATAGCAACTGAAACGCAAGAGTATGACTATGAATATGAAATAGATGCTTTTAAAAATTAAATGATCTTAAGTTTAATAAAAAATTATCATAGCGAAATAGTTCTCATTCAAATAAAAGTAATGACTATTTTCTCATTTAATTTTATCTAGCCCGTGTAGCAATTTTATATATATATATTAAAATAGAAATTCATAAAACATTACGATACTAGCCAACCCAGTAAAATTTTACCAAAATTCTTCCACAATTACGGTTTCATCTATTACCAAATAGACCTTTACAAAATTCAACTAAATAAACATCATTTATATAAAAAAACAAAATAGTCTTCCGATCATTCACTTTAGAAAACAACTTCCTTTGGCATCGAAGAATGTCTTTATGAGACTGATGGTCTCAGATTCAAAAAATTTTATCATCAAAGTTTCTTTTACTCTTCTTTCAATTCAGTTTTTACATAAAAGATAAGCTTTGCAATGTCAAATAAGATTTTATAACCTGTATTTAGTTAATGAATATACAAGTCTGAGCTTTGATATCTATTTTTAACTCTACTCTTATGAACTTTAAATTTTCCATTAAGACTAAATTTACTCTGATCTATATAAATTTTATGATAACTACAATGTATCTTATAAACTAACCCAAAAATAGATCTGCAATCAATTAGTTGTTTTAAACTATTTAGTAATAAATTTAAATTCAGGTCTTTCTTCCAGGCCACTTTCATACCACCCAATAAAAATGATTATTATAAATAAATTTATAATTGATGTCTTATAAGGCAAAGAAATAAACTCTTTATTCACACTATCAATTAAGTCTGTATTATTAACCAATTTAAAGATATTTTTATTAAATAATTATTCCTAATAAATTCATGGTTATATCCTAACACAATATAGCTAGAAGCAAATTGACTCATCTGAATATAACCATTATTTTCAAAATTATTTAGTCTTTTATTCCTATAACAAAAATTTAATAAAGAAAGTTTCTCATGAGTAAAAGGTTGATATGGCTTATTATATTTTTAAAATTTTTTTTTTTTTTTACTCATAAAAAACTTTATTGAATTTTTGTTATAGAAATAAAAGACTTAATAATTTTGAAAATAATAATTATATTCAGATGAGTCAATTTGCTTCAGACTATATTGCTTAGGATATAATCAAGCAATATTATATTTAATAAAAATATCTATAAATCTGTTAATAATAAATATTTAGTTGCTAGTGAGAATAAAGAGATTTCTTTGCCACATAAGTCATTGATTAGAAAATTGATATATAAGAATAGTTTTTTATTGGGAGATATAAAAATAGCCCAGAAGAAAGACCTGAATTTAAAGTCATTACTAAGTAGTTCAGAATAGCTAATTAATAGAAAATCTATTCCTGGGATAGTTTATAAGATACTTTGAAGTTGTCATAAAATTTATGTGGATCAGAATAAATTATGTCTCAGTGAAAGAATTAAAGGTCAAAAAGTAGAGTTAAAAATAGTCATCAAAGCTCAGCTTTGTATATTCAAGAGCTTTGTATATTCATGAACCTAATACAGGTCATAAAATCTTATTCGAGAATGTGAAGATTATTTTTTTATGAAAAAAATGAATTGAAAAAAAGAATAAAAGAAACTGATGATAAAATTTTTGAATCTGAGGCCATCAATTTTATTAAAATATCCTTTGATGTTAAAGAAAGTTGGTTTTTGATGTAAATGATGAGAAGACTATTTTGTTTTGTACATATACATTGTATGTTTACTTGAATTTCACTTTAAAAAGTTTACTTGTTAATAGATTAAACCATGGTTGTGAAAGAGTTTAACTATTTGAGTAATAGAATTTTCAACTAATTTATGATACAATTTTTGGCAAAGTGCCTGGATTGTTAACATTAGAATTTACTTTAAGTCAGAAGTTTCACATTTTTACTCTCAGAATCATATTTTTTTCTGATTGAAGACATCAGAACAAACAAATATAAATCTTTCACAAATAGAATAAGAAATACTCACAGGATACAATGAGTCAATGACAACAATAGTAATTTAACATTAATATTAAGTTACACATATAGGATACCTAAAATACGTATATATAATTTTATTCATAACAGGCTTAAAGGCAGTGCAAACAGTGTGGTGGCAAAGACCCCATGTGCCTGCATTATTGACATCTTTGTAAAAGTCAAAAAATAAATCAAAACATTTTGTGCAATTACTAAATGTATCTAAGTTTTCTTTTTTTTTTTTGGCCAAAACCCTGTAATTCGTAGGCCCTATAATGACTATCATACACAACATAATAAAATTAAACAAAGAATTTTGATAATTGCTCAACAAGCTTTATGATAAATGCTTAGCAAGAGAATGCATTTAAAATATCTATCAGAAACCACACCCAAACCCCAGACCAATGGTTTCATGTTTTGACAGTCCTCAGTGAGGCACTAGGGTAGGTTCAGACACTAGATCTAAAAATACCAACCCAAAGCCATCATTTATCTAAGAGTTAACTATTGAGTAAAAAAATTTCAGAAACTTAAATGTCTTCAAACCTAACTATCTAACTCAATTAGTTATATGGAGCTAAAAGATCTTCAATAAACCATATATTAGTAGTCTTAGCAATATAACATCATTTAAAATTTAAAGCAAAGACTATAAATAGTCAATAAAAACTAAAAAATAGAGTCATATATCACATAATGCCATTTCTTTTTTAAGCTTGTAAAATATAAAGGAAGAAATTTGCTAATTGCTCAACAAGCTTTGTGATAAATGCTTAGCAAGAGAAAGTATTTAAAATAGCTCATCAAAAATCACACCCAAACTCCAGACCAATAGTTTTGAGCTTTGGCACTCAAAGCACAAAAGTCTTGATCTGGATTTTGGGTGTGGTTTCTGATAGAGATATTTTAAATCTTTTCTCTTACCAGCATTTATCACAAAGCTTGTTGTGCAATTAGCAAATCTCTTCCTTTATATTTTACAAGCTTAAAAAAGAAATGGGGTCAAATGATATATGACTCTTATTTTTTATAATACAATTGTAAATGCACTGATTGTGTAAATAACATAGATTTTTCAACTACATAGAAAGTATAAATGCCTGCTAAATGTTTTTCAATATTCTTGTCATGTTAATATCTAAGATAATATTGAATAATTGAAGTTAAGATATTCATAAATTTAAAAGAAAAAAAGTAATTACTTAATGTTAAATTTTTGTATTTCTTATACTTTGATCAATATTAAAATTATAAGTATATTTAATTTTGTAAATTTTGACATTAAAAGGCATTTTCCCCCTGTATTTTTATATAAAAAAAAAACTAATGCAAATATGGCTTATTTAATTTAACAGTTTGGTCAATACCTCACATCTTTTATTTATTTACTTCTATAAAATAAACCCAGAGATTTAAAACACATATTCTAAAAACAAATTAATGTTTAAAAAATAATTTTTGAAACAATAATTAAATAATATCTTAGAACAAAAATATTTATTAATTAACATAAGGAATAAATTATTTAATTTGAAATTTTTACTTTTTATTTTCAAAAGCTTTAATGTTAATTTTTGGTCTACCCTGCAGAATTGCTAGTAGATATAGAAAATATATGTAAATAATATTTTTTTAAATATCTACGTGTTTTTTTTAAATCATATATAAAAGAATCCTCTCATACAGACACATGAAAACATAGTACCTCTCTTTTCTTTTCTCCAGCCAGGGTATGATTGTCTGGGATATGATATGCAACGGTCTCTTTTGCTACCTTGCTTCCAAAATCTGACTATCCTGCAGCTTCATCCCCATCGCAAAAAAAAAAAGAATCCCATTTCTCTATTCCTTACATAATGGCTTGTCTCCTTTATCTTTTCTGGATTATAATAATTATAACAAGGCTGAGTAACTTTTAGCCTTCTTTATTAATATTTAGGTCAATTTTAACTGGCATGTCAATTAATTACTTAAAAATAGTTCTGGTTTGTTTACAAACTCATTCCGAGTCTCTCATCACATTTTCTATTAACAAAATCATATTCCTTCAATAATAAAATATTTACACTATTATTGAATGTTCATGTGCATGTTATTTCACTATTAAAACCTGTATTATATATAATCCAATATTTTAAATTTTTATACTTACATTGTTTTTTAATAAATGTTTAAAAGCCATTCATGTGTATTTGTACTTTGTTTTAATATTATATTATGTTGGGTAACAATAAAAAAATCAAATAGTTGGTTTTGTTCCATTAGATAAATGTTTTAAGCATTTTCCCAATAAAACAACATTTATAAGAAATAAAATTATGTTACATAGTTGTTACATTTAATGAAGTAACATTAAATATCGATAGATTAAAATTTGTTAAGAATTAAATGTTTTGGTGCATATTTTTTAAAAAAATTATGGATTTTTTCCAATCAATTCTATTCTCCTTGAACTTGAGTTGTCATGTAACTAAAGCAGATAGCTGGCCCATAAAAAAAAATAATTTTGGATATATTTGGATAATATTACAAATCAATTGTGAGTTTTTAGATAGCTAACAAATCTCACAAGTCCAAATTCAAGGAAAAACATTAGTAAAACATGTAAAAAATATTAGTATTAAAAAAAGATAAAATCAATATTAAAAATAAAAAAATAATTGGGGTACCATCACAATCAATTCCTGTACCTTATATTCCAGGTGCAGATATTTTGATTACTACACTATACCAAATAATCTATAGTGATTGCTTCTTAAATATAAACAGGCAAAAACTCTCCATATAATAGTGCCACCTTATATACTAGCATGAGATGGTGATCATGTGATGTTCTTAAATATAAGTGACAAAAGTAGTTATCTACTGTATGTCTATTGCAGAATTATTATAATTGAATAAGAGACAATATTTTTAACCTAAATTAGAATATTTAAATGCACTGACTGTCTGTTCTGCTTAGCTTGATAATAGAATATATATTATTTATTATATTTCAAACAATAGTCACAATGGAGTAATTCAGTTATCTAAACATTTTCATTTATGTAGAACCTATATTACTTATCACAAAATTATGTATGTCTGTTCTGTTTAGAATAATGGTAGAGTATATAATATTTAGTATGTTTTAAACAATAATCACAAGATTATGCAAAAAAAGTAATCCTCTTACATTTAAATGAAAAATATTTGCAATCAGAATATACTTCTAACAATGGAGTGATTTGGAAGTCTAAATATATATGTACTTTATTAATTGTTGCAGCAATATGGAATTCTAATTCGGTGCTGCGTACGCAGCACAACCTGCCCACTTGCATGCAGTGGACCTGATGACAGTGAAAAAAATATTATTTAAGAATGCTCATAATATTTTGAAATTGTGGCAATATTGAATTCATTGTTGCTAAGAAATATCATCAATGAATTGGGCATGTGAGTCAAATAAAAATACCCCATTTTCTAAAAAAAAAAATAGATTTTTTGTGGAAGAAGTATTTGTGTTCATGTTGAAGAGATTATCCCAAACTCATAAAAATTGCAATATTACATTAGATATTGTAATAGTACATTATTAATTTTATTGACGTAGAATTCCAGACCTTGCATTCTGTTAGCCAAATCAAATATAAGAACTATTAAAGTTTTAATTTGTCACAAGTTGCTAGGCCAACTTAAAATGTAACTTTATGTAAAGAAATTAATAACTTAGCATGCACTAACTAAATAAGAAATTATTTAGTCATGATGATAAATTATTTAATTGGAAGTATAAAAAGAGAAACCAATTTACCCATATTATGAAACAGTAAAAAAATGTAGTCATTTTCAGTCAAAACGCAATAGAAATTTTATCACATTTTCACCGTTTTTTCTCAATAAATTAGTACTACAAACTCTTTATTTATTAATAAAATACAAAGTTAAAGATGTGATCGAAAATATTTTTTTATTTAGTAGAAAATATTTTCAAGAGTAATTTGATGTCATAATATATTAAAAATATTTTATTTAGAGATATAAGATCATCCTAAATATGCAATTTAATCTAACTATTAATGTTGTATAATGCACTTACTACTACTTATTCGTCAAAAAAAAAAAAAAATGAAAAAAAATGGGTAGGGCACAAAGATAAATTTAGATAATACAAAATAGTACTTCATCCATTTTTACTCATCATTATTATGAATAAGCAATTACGATTCTTTACAGTCACGTAATTAAATTCAACAAATACTAAACAAAAGAAAGTAGACAGAAAAATAACAATCTTAATTGACAACTAATAATATCAATAAACAGCCATTAATAAATGCGGGATATTCATTGTAACTCCAAAAAAGAGAGAAACAAATTACTCTAAAAATGAGTTTTGCAATGACTATACAATCAAAAACGTCAAAATTTAGAACCTGGAGGTCCATTTTTCTGTTTACTTGATATTTTACATTGTCTTTTAGTTTCTTCATCAGAAAACTTTTTTTTCTAAAATACTTTAACACCATGCCTAATTGCATTCTCTGTTATATCCTGACATTGCACTTTTTAAGAATATCTTTGAAATAATACATATACTATAGATTGTTTCTACCTCTCTTATTAACTCCATACTCAAGTTTACTATAAAGCATCCTTTTACAAAGTTTTGCATTTTTCATTCATTTTGCAGATGCGATTTTATAATAGTTGACTCAATAAAATCACATCCAGCAAGCTGAATAATATATTGATTGGTTTTACAATTTTTCCATTGTAATTTCAAAGTGAATTCTTAGATAAAATATTTCTAATGCCTTTATATTGTTTTAATAAGATATAGAAGCTTAACTTCCATACAATAAATTAGGTAAAATAACAGCTCTATATCCAGCTAACTTAGATGCAGCAGTTATTTCCCTGGTCTATTTTTTTATTTTGTTAAAAGCGGCAGATTGAAGTCTATCTTGTATTTCAACATCTCAGTTCATTTTTCTTATAATAAAAGTACTAAGGGATTTAAACAGATTTACTTTTTCAAGTTGATAATTATCCAAGCTAAACGTTGTTGAGGAATTTTTGTGTCACTTGCTGTATGAACATTAATTAATAAACCAAAATATTTACATGTTCAGTCAGAACATTAAAAACGTTCTGCAAATAATCTTTTGATCTGGTAAAAATAGCACAATAATGAGCATATTGTAAATCTAGAATCCCAAAAAATGTTTTTTTTTTCTTTTATTCGATTCAAATTAAAAATTCCACCATCAAACTTATATCTTATCTTGATCTCTATTTGATTAAGCCTCTTGCAAATGATTTCAAAAAAAACCGCTGTTATAAAAACTAAAAACAATGTTAGAGCAAGTACACGTTTTTGTTGAATACCAGTTTTTATTTCAAATGTCCCATATTTTCCATCTATAATAACAACACTTCCTCTCATTACATCATGTAGAAGCTGTATAATTGAAATACGTTTTGCTAGATAACCAACTAATTTCAAACAATGCTATAGACCTGGCCTATTAATTGAATCAAATATATTGATCAAATCAATAAAACAATTAATAAATCATTCCTTTGATCCTAACACTTTTCTCACATTTGCCTGGCAACATAAAATTTCTAGAATGCTTCTTGATTCTCTAAAATCGCATTAGGTCTCTGGTAACCATTAATCTATAACTGGAAACAAAATATTCAACAAAATTCCTGAAAGTATTTTTGTTGTAAAGTATAATAATGATATTCTATTATAATTACAAAAACCTTGTCTATTCTCTTTCTTTTAAAAATTTGAAACAACAAAAGCATTCTCAAGATCAACTTCACGGGTTCAGATGTTTTAATATGTTTAAAGTTAACATATCATTACCATATTTTAAAACTTCTCCAATTATTTCATCAGGACCAGTAAAATAAAAACGTTAGTAACTGAAGGCAAAGGGTGCTAAAAATTTCCTGATTGGAAACCAAGGCTGCCATTCCATGATTTTTTTATTTAGTAACCTATAACTTAAGCCACTTTCAGGTGAAGAAAAATTATATGATTTGGAAGAACTGGTTATTATTAATGCTAATATCGTTGGACTCTGTGAAATTAAAAGAAAAGATAACGAAGGCAATTGATTTAAAAATGGGTATTGACAACACAAATGAAATAGGATTTAATATAAATAAAAAAGCCTGTCCATTAAAGTATGAGGATTGGCTATCTTAATATAAAGCTGAGCACTGATTGTATATATGTGTGATGATAGTAATCTAGACCAACTGATGATTGCTGGTTTAGCATAAAATACTTATATTGGTGATTATTTAGCTTTTCAACATGTGTGTGATCAGGTGGGTCAGCAATATTAGATGGCACTGAGAGTAGTGAGTCGTGTGAAAGTCTGAGTTCGAATCCCGCATATATTACATTATAAATTCAGGTTTAAGCCTATACAATGTATAAATAAAAAAGTAAAAAACACAATGTTGTGAAAATTGAGGTTCAAGTTTATGACCCATTAAATTCTCATTATGATTTATTAAATTCTAAATTAGAAAGTAAGTACATATATATAAATAATAACAAGTTTTTCTTTTTTTTTTTTGTTTTGATTTTGAATTATTATTCTTTGAGGGTTAGATGATTTTGATATGGATATATAAAATGCTTTTAAAAAGACTAAACAATATATTAAAATTGTTATGGTAGATTTTAATATTACAATTAGTAAACACTTGTAAAATGAAAATATTGTGAGTAAATTTGAGAGAGCTTATACAAAAACCAGATGTATATTACAAATTATTTATCTAAGAAAAACTAAATAAAAAAAACATGCAAATAAAACTACAGCAGAATTAATATTATACTTTGTCAATAGAAAATGAGTATTTGAAAACTACAATGTTCTTAATAGATTCCATACGGGAAGTGATTATCGATTAGTAAGATGTAAAATAGATGGGAATGCAAAACTAGAAAAGCAAAAACTAATAAAAAAGACAGTATTAAGAATTGATGTGCTTACCTTTCAGAAATGTTCCAATAAGCTTGATAATCATTTATTTAGATCTTTTTCAACTATTTAAATTTATAATAAAATTTTATTTTAAACCCAAAACTATTCAACATTTTACTAGAATTATTTTATTCCAGGAAATGTAGAAAAATATCTACCAAAATTTTTGTCTGTGTTTATTTCTACTTTTGCTTTCAACTTTAAATATATTTGTGCACCACTCTATATTATTGTGTGCCATGTAACAGAAGTGTTACAATATGTAATTCTAATTTATGCCCACAGTTAAATCATCATTGATTTAAACTTCAACTTTTGGTGTCAACAGTACAAACTGTATTTTGGTAATGAATAATTTAAATCATTACAATTTTTTTATTATTTTTCAACAGTTGTCAATAAAAAATTTATAAAAGATATTAGTCATATTTTTACTACTTACAGAAATATATTGTTTTTATAAAAGGTCACTAAATGAGTTCAAATTAAAAAATAAAAATTATTTTAACATTGTGAAAAAATAACTAATGATATTAGATTTGATTCAAGAGAAAATGTGATATTACTTAGATGCTTTTTTACCAACTTATTTATACATAAATGATAATTGCAGAAAAATATTATTATTATTGGCTCTATTGTTTTATTAGTAATTACTAAATAAAATATTTAAAAACATTTAGAAATGTATGCCAGTTTCTACAGGTTTTTTTGATTAAAAAGATTTCCATTAGCAATTAGAGTTAAAATTCAACTCCTCGCACAATTTAGATTTTTTTTTTTACAAGCCACAGATAATCTTGTGTATAAGTTGATTTTCTTCAAGCACCAAAATGCTACAGGTCATACATTTGATACCACATCTGCCACCACAGTTTGCATCAAATGAAATGACTCTAAGCAGGTCAAAGAAGCATGTCATATAGCTAACAACCATAATGCCATAAACTGGAAGGAATTCTGCTTCTCCGTTTCTAAAAATGAACAATCTGATTTTATAAAGTTTAAATAATCTCTCTCTCTCTATATATATATATATATATTGTACCAGTCGAAAAACCCACCAAAAGAACTGCAAGTCAGATCCAAACTCAGCTGAACCAAAACTGAATTCAAACCCAACTCACCAGCTCAGATTAGTAGAAATCTAAATTTACGGCACAGTGCTATGCACCAAAAAACTAGCTCAATGGTTGGTGAGGATCAGAGACCCCTGAACTGACATTAATATCTGATAATAAACTGACTAAAATAATTTTAAATCAAATCATATGTATATGTTCAGGTTGCCAACACAGATAGTGAGTATTAACATTAAAATAATTATAAAAGAATTAAGAAACTAAGAAACCAAGTGTGTTTAGAAAATATTTAATAATAATAATTTGTTTTGTTTGAATTTTAAATAATGATTATATTAATCAACTCTAGCCTTTAACAAAATTTATAACTATAATACGAGTGGTGGTCCTTATTATATGCCAATGAATATTACGCAATATTTGAAAGTCTATGTCTATGCCCCCAACAAGAAAATAAAGGCAGATAAAGGTATTCATTAGTAAAGGAAATTCTAATTTTGTACAAAAGAATGTGATATTTATTTTCACATTCGAAATCCATTCATGAAGAGCAAGATATGTATTTTAGGGCATAACTTTAATCTTGATTGGAAAACTTATTTAATTAAATATAACTGAGAATTTTTTCGACTTTAATTGAAATCACTTCATCATGAATTATGAGCATCAGAGCAGGCTTTACCGGAACAGAGGGGCAATGGTGCTGACAAATTATGAGCTGTAAAATGAAATTGAAGACGATAGCTAGTCGATAATCGAATTCCTATGGCAGCTTGCATCTGACAAGTCTTATGCCCTTTGACTAATGTGAACAGAAGAGGAAGTGCTTTCTTTCTCAATAATTTAAAATAACAGAAATATGATCACCAACCAGCCTAATGGAGTGGAAGATTGCCCTACATCAGCAATGTTCGAAGATGATGACATGATAGTCATTGTTTGAATACTAAAACCCATATAGAATGCTCTACGTGATGACTTGATCAATTAATTAAAGTCAAACGAGCTTTTAATGAAAACTATTTTAAAGTATTTGTAAATCATATTAATTATGCCCCAATCATCGTGCCCTTCCTGAATCTTAATAGAAAATAAAAAAGTTGAATTAGAATATATTTGATTCCTTTATCGGCCCTTTTGCAAAAAAAAAAAACATTTTAAGATTATATATAAATAAATATTAGTGAAACGAGAAAATAGTGGTGGCATAGCTTAGAAGCGGAGCTAATAATTTATTATTAGCCAAGTATAAAAATAACAAACATTAATAATTTCTTTCGACTCGATGATTGATAGAACTATATTAATCTAGTTCTAATGGGTGAGAATTAACTATCAGAATTAAGTTTATATTACTTGTGTAAGGCAAAGAAAATGAAGGAGATCATCGAGTCGAAGGATTATTGGCATATAATTAAAAATAACAACATTAATAAATTTACTCAATAAATATACATAATAAAATAAATGAACCACCATGTAAGAAAGGAAAGTTAAAGACTAGAGGTTGAGAGAATTACTATGAAAGTTAAAATAGCATAAATAAAAGGTTTTACACAGAGTATTATTACATTATAAATGAGAAGAGCTCTTAAAGGGAGTGTAAAGTAAAGTTCGGAACTGGCCAGAAAGTTTAAGGTTCATTATAGAAATATATTACCCATTTCTTCCAGGCTGGGCTCCTTAGGTTACACGTCCGAGTTGGTAAAATATAGGCACCATTTGATTGATTACTTGAACAGTATTTTAATAAATTTTCATGATTTTAGCAGCATGATTGGTCCGGAAAAGATTCAGCAGCTTCATTGAAGATTTCAGGGGACTTCAGAAACAATAGTCAGATTCCTGATGTTTAGCCCCTTACCATGATAGAAAAACTTTTTGAATTCATGATTTTGAACAGCACATAATTTACTGGCACTTTTCTGCAACAAAGATAGCTTCTCCCAAACTTTTCAGAGCTGTATATGCTGTCCTATGATGCCTTCAGGCTAGCGCTTCTTTCATTATCAATGTTTTTAGATTTACTGGTTGTTTTTAGATACATTCCTTCGATAAGGTTTTCAAACTCATTAACTTGAATTCATTTTCTAATTAGAAAATGAATTCTTAAAATCAGAAAATGGTTTTAATTAGGAAATCCTTATCTTTTTTCTAATTAATAAAACTTTAACTGTTGTTTTAGAAAAGGGAAAATCTGAAAGCTTATCGAAAGAATGTAGCTTTTAATCAATAAAACTTTAGCAAATTATTTAAAAATAAAATCAAACATTCCCGACGCAATGAAACTTTCGAACAATTATATATATTTAAAATTTACAAATATATATGCACAATCCATGCAGTTATAATATATAAATTCATGAATAATTCTATCATGAATTTATTAATAGAATTGATCAATTTAAATCTGAAAGAATTAATTTTAATACGCATTTATAAAATAAGTTTCCTTTATGAAAATTAGCATAGATTGAACATATAAAGCCCTATTGCATTGGAAATTTAAGGTTAGTACTAGGGTTTGAAGTAGGCTTATGGCTAGATGTCATGAAGCTAGGATTGAACTCAGATCCGACTGCTTCATTTCATTTCACTTCAAAAAAAAAACAATGAAAAAAAAATCTCTTTACTTATATGTGATACAGTCGCATAAGTGTACTCGACTAGTTGATAGACTCTGGGAGAACAGCATGAGCATGAATAATATCATCTGTACAAACTGCAAAATTATACATGTCTCATTGCAATCATTTGTTTAATATCTAGCTTATAATAAGGTCCGTTAAACAAGTCTCATTTTCCCTATGATCATGACAGTCGGTCGTCTGTATATATATATATATATATATATACATACATATATATATATATATCTGTCATTTAATGGTTGTCATATTGTTTCCCTGGATCAGGTGGCACATATGGTTTTAACTTTTGATAATGGTCATAGTCTTGGTCTTTTCTAGTTGGTGTCAAGTTCCCATAGTCTATTGCAGTCAAGAAGTCTATGGTCTTTTCTCTTGACATAGGGCACATCCCAAGCATGATTCTTTGGATCCATCAGGGTAAATAATGTCTGATCATCTGGATGATGTGTTGGTCCTCATATTTGAAAGCTGTGGGGGATTTGAATGTGGTCACTTGCTGGATAAAGTAGGCTGCTTATCCCTGTCTGTAGTTTTCTTGATACTTCTGTGTGTTCAGTCTATGCAAAATGCCCTCCTGCCTTTCTTCACTCCAATATTTTTTTAAATGGCCTTTTCATATCTTTGGATCGTGGTAGGTGGTTTTTTAATAGCTTCCACCATGCCTTGGCAGCTTCTCTTAAGTAGTGGCTGGCTAGGATAACCTTTTCCTTTTCTGCTATAGAGTGCAGACAGAAAAATTTTTTAATGCTGTCTAGATGATCTATGGGCTTTTCTCCTGTGTTAACCCTAAAAATTTGAATTTCTACAGAAGATATAAGGGATGGTCTCTGCAAGTTCCTTAGACTCATTTCGGAGTTTATTGTCTGTTCCATTTCTACTTTTGGTTTTATTTCGCTAGTGGTCTGACCATCTTTTTTCCTTTCTGTATTTATATCGGCTTCTTCCATCATTTCTTGATTTGACTCATCTTCTCCACTGTCATTTTCTTTGCTGCCCACAACTTCTTTTGGTGTGGTCTGATCATCATCATCATCGATTTTTGGGGCTTCATAAGAATTTATTTCTTGCTGATGCTTTACATTCTCTGGGTATGAGTTGGTTTGGATGCCTCGTTCTTCCTCAAGCCTTAAAATCCTTTCCATCATCATCATCATTAGCTTCCTGTCTTTTCTAATTTCTCTGAGGATCATATGTAAAGTGTCTCTTCCCATTTTTAAAAATAAGTAGATAATATAATAAACAATGTGAATCACAACTTATGGCACTCTCTGTATACTTAAATAATAACTTTTTTTCTTTAGTACAATTAATTAGGTCTCTGACTACTGGTCCCATTGTCCCTATCTTCATTAGCTGCTGTGTATTATTTCCCCAATCTATGTAATCTGCCATTTTTAGTTTAGTTTTAGTTTGCCTACGTTTTCTTGGTTAGCTCTTTCTATTAATTCTTTGAATGAGACATGTATTTTATTTAGAAAAAAACTATTAAAGATAAGAAACAAACATTATTCACTTTCCCTCTGTTCAACTGTTCTCCCATGTCTGAAAAAAGAAAACTATACAAATGATTAGTGATATACAAATATATATATATATATATTGTAACGGTATATATAATTCAGAGCCTCACTTGGATGCACTATATGTAACGGTATGCCCCCTCTCAACAAGATAAGTTAAGGAGTCGCATCTCACTATAGTCAGATTTAAGGTCTTCATATAGGATGCCATGAATGATGTGATTTAATTTTGATATAAAACTATATTTGTTCCCAATAACTAATTTATTATTTAAAAAAAAATATTATATCCAACCACATCAAATCAATTTTCACCTTAATTAACTTTACCGTTATGCTCAGATTTCGAACTCAGGGAAGTTTAACACTTTACTCTCTTCAAGGGTTCCTATCAATATTTTAAAGTAATATTAACAACGAATCTCACTAACTCTTTAATTCAAATAAAACAAAATTGAAGACTTCATTTAATATAAAAAACATACTTATTTATTTAACACTTAAATAATTTAAATTTTACAATATATATAAAAAAATATTTATATATCTACCTCCTTATATTAAAAATATAAACATTCTCTTTGCTTATGGTAGATATATTTTCTAAACCTATAACACTATGTGATTTTACAATTTATTTAAAATATAAGTATCCTAATATTTAGACAATTATATTAACGCTAATTTACACTAATTAGATAATACAAATAATAATCCAATTATTTGTATATAACACCTTCATTCGTTAAAATGATTGTCAGTCAAGTTATATTTATTAATATAAAAATACATACTTCACAACAATGTTAATCATTTATTTCTTTATCACACATTACATTTATTAGTCTATTTTGATTAGTATAAACAATGTAGTGTCATGTCATGGAAAATAATATGTGGATTCAAAAATAGTTTAATATCTTACCTCTAAGTTCACATTATCCCGTTCCCAAAATTAACATTTATTAACCGATATTTAAATCTTTATTAATCATAAATAAAAACAAAAATATTCTAAATTATTAATTCTCTCTTATTATTCATTTTTATAATAAAATGAATACGATGATAAAGAAAATGAAATTAACTTTTCCTAATTATAATTTTCAAAAATCCCAAATGGCATTTATAAAAGTTAATGTTCCTCGCGAGAATGAAAATCCTTCGAAGACGCAGTTTTTTGATTCCTTTGTTGTTAAACATTAAAGAGAATAATATTAGGATATCCTAAGTTGACATTTAGTTTCCTCTTTATATTCATCTTCTTAATATAAAGTTCCTTCATTAATATTTATAATTCCATTTTGAAGATCTAATTTTTATAATTTTAAGGCATTCATAATTCCATTTTGAAGATCTAATTTCTTTATAATTCTAAAGCATTCGGCAACGATGTTATTCCCACATATATATGTTTGATTAGGCAAGTGCATTTTATCTATCCCATGATAAATATTTGTGTTCTAGCCACTCTGCATTTTCTTTATAATGAAAAGTACATAAAATTTGAATGAAGTTTTTATAAACATGTTCTTTTTTTTTAAGACGCTGTTTAGATTTTAAAACGTAATTCAAACAATTTTTTCTATAAAACACGAAAATATATTTAGATTACTTTCGTTGAACAAGTATAAGAAACTTCTTTTAATGAGTATTAAATTGTTTAAAATATAAACTTCAACTTACACTGTTATTTGTAATCAAACATAGTAAAAGTTTTTATGAAAATATAGCTGATAAAAATAGAATCCTTATTCTTCTAATAACAAGAATAGAAGAATTATTTCATGTCTCGCTCCATCAGCTCACTGAAGCATACCCATTCTCATTGTTGCAATAACAATTAGATATTAAAACACTAAGTTAATTTCACTTCCTTTAATTCGATAAACTGTGAACCCAGAGGTCATTTATCACCTTGTCAACAGTCTTTTGTCAACAACGTCATTTTTCATTTTAAAGAATGAAAAATAGTAACTTTATATATTTATTTTCATAAGTATAATAATAATGTAAATATAATCTATACATATTGATTACATAAATGTATGAGTATGTATGAGTATATATATACTCCTACATTTCCCCTCGACTAAGAAAATTAAAATAAACTAACATTTTATTTTAATTCTTCATCTTTGTTATCATTTATGCATCATTACAATTCATAAATTTTTTTTATTTTCCCCTCGACTTAAAATCTTAAATTCTTCATCAATTATTAGAGAAAAAAAATATTATTAATTATTATATTTAATAATAATTAAATTGTTTTATGGGCAATTGGGTTCTTTTTTTGTTAATGTCTTAAATATGGTATATCTAATATAGTCTGTTTTGATCAAATCATAGATTAAATATACTGACTATTTTATTTTAAAATTATTACCTATTACAGTTAAATAATGTAATACTTTATTATGCAAAAATCATTATCTATATTACTTTTTTTTTTATTCACTTCTTTCAATGAATTTCTATATAATGTATCCTTATTAATATACTAAGTATTTGAAATAATATATCAAAATAATTATATGGTAGAAAACCTGATTATTCTATAACTAAGTTTTAATTAGTTATTTCATAAGTGTTTTATGTATAAATCAATTTAAAATGCCAATCCTGCTCCTTATTGAGACTTACTAGATTATCACTGACATCTAATAAATGAACATACACAAACTTATTTAAAGGTGCCAATCCTGCTCCTTAGTTTTTGAGACTTACTAGATCATCTTTAGCATCGAATAAATATATTAGTTGGAATTCATTTGTGAACTTGCCAACCTATAAGTAACTAGTCTTCCATTTCCACATTAATGATATGATCCATCTTAGTTAGACACAATTATATATAGTATTTCCTTCTCTTTAATATCTTAATTCTTTACATTTTCTCTCTATAATCCTAATAATTATTACATAATTTAGGTATTACAAAACTCATGGTAATTGTTTATTTAAGACAATTATTATATTTTTCCTCTATAGGGCTTTAATATATGAGCATTATAAGTCCCTCGTACCTCACCATCACAATCCAACCAGTATGCATTTGGTCCTGCTTTCTTTATAATGGTAAATGATCCTTCATAGCTATTACAAAATTTATGAAAAATAAAATCTTGTGGATTACTAACATGTGGTGTCTTTAAAAATACTTTGTCACCTACTTTGAATTGATAGTTTGACTTGTATGTATTTTTATGACACTTTTGAGCCATTTGTCTCATTCTTTCTAAAGCTTCTTTTCTATCCTTTTCAATGTTTATGGTTAAATTAGGGATTGGTGGCTTATAATATTTAAATAATATTGGTATATTTTGTTTTAATTGCAATTTAATGGGTGTGAATCCAGTGGACTCGTTAACACTCCAATTTATATAATTTACCATATCTGGTGTGTGCTTTACCCACCCCTTGTGATTATCTTTCAAATAAGTTCTAAACAAACGTCCAAGTTCCCGCATTACACGTTCACATGGGTTTGATTGAGGATTCCTTATAGAAGTAAGCACATGTTTTATTTGATGTTTATTTACCCACATATTCCATTCTTTGGATAGGAAGGGTGTGCCATGATCAGTTAAGATCATCATAGGTTTCCCTATCCTTTCAAAATGGAGGGTTTCTAATACTTTAATAGTATATCTAGTATTAGCTTGGGGTATTGGATAAGCAGACACAAATTTAGAGAAGAGATCATAAGCTACTACTAAAAAATTTTTTTTATTAAATGGAGGTAAAGGTCCATAGTAGTCTATAGCTAAGATCTCATTTGGTCTTTCTGGAATGATAGAATTTATTGAACTAACATAATTTTTATTTACTGGTTTAGCTCTCAAACATATTTGACAATCTTGAATTTTGTTCAAAATATCTTTATGCATATTAGGCCAATAAAACCAATTCTTTATTGTTTGTTCAGTTTTATAGACACCATAATGTCCATATAAACAATGGATATATTGTATGAGTGGGTCTTTTAGAACTTCAGGTATTACTACCCTCCACTCATTTAAATTATCATTAATTTTATATTTTAAGACCATATTATCTATCTTATATAATGGAAGATTACTGGCTGTATACAGAATTTCCTCTTTATTTAATGTTTTAATAATCAGCATTAAATTTTTATCTTGATTTTGTAAATTATAGATATTTAATAAATCGTTCTCTACATTTTCATCAACTATCAGGTCAACATTCATAATGTAGGCATTATCTACCGATAAATGTAGTTGTTCTGATTTACATGGATTTCGACTTAGTGCATCAGCTACAACATTCTCGGATCCTTTACAATATTTAATTGTATAATTGAATTCTTGTAATAACAGACTCCATCTCACTAATCGAGAATTAGTCAAGTAGCTATGATTCAAAAATTCAAGGCTTTTATGATCAGTTATCACAATCACCTCTGATCCAAGAAGCATCTGTCGAAATTTTTGAAAAGCCCACACTATTGCTAGGGCTTCTTTCTCTGTAACCGTATAATTCAATTCAGGTCCTTTTAATAGCCGGCTAATAAAATAGAGGACTCCTGTTTGGCCATCCTCTTGGATTTGAGATAAGGTTACCCCTAATCCGTAACCACTACTATCTGTTTGTAAGATGAATGGTTTGCTAAAATCAGGAAAAGCTAATATAGTTTGCTTTAAAAATCCAGCTTTGATTCCAGCAAACGCATCATCTTGTTCCTCAGTCCATTTCCATTTCTCATCTTTTCTAATGAGTTTTAACAATGGTTCCATGCAATCAGAAAATTTTTGGTAGAAACAATTATAAAAATTACATATTCCTAAAAATGATTTTATTTGTTTTTTATTTGTGGGTTTAGGGAAATTCTGTATAGCACTAATCTTATCCGGATGAGGTTTAATCCCATTGTGACCAACAATATGACCTAAGAAGATCACTTCATTAGATACTAAAGTGCTTTTCTTAAAATTGATTTTTATTCCTTTGTCAGAACACTCTTTAAAAAACATTTCTATATGTTGAAGATTTTCTTCAATTGTAGTTGATGCAATTATAACATCATCTACATACATTGTCAGAATCTGTTTTATATCAGGAGATAAGGTTTTATCTAAGCATCGAATTAAAGCAGCACCACTATTGATCAATCCAAATGGCATCCTATTAAATTGATAAGTAAATCCTTCATACCAAAACGCGGTATATTGGTGATCTTCAGGATGAAGTTCTATCTGCCAATAGCTTGAGGTCAAATCGAAAGTAGAAAATACTTTCTTGTTTCCAAATCTCACGAATAATTCGTGTATGGGTGGTGGTATATTTCTGTCAGGGACAGTAATTTTGTTTAGTTGTCTAGCATCCAAACAAAATCTTATCAACCCATCTTTCTTCTTCACCGTCACAACTGGATTACAGTATGGTGAAGAGCATTTGGAAATGATTTCCCATTCAAGCATTTTATTAATTTGTTTATATATTTCTTCTCTATATTGATAAGGAATAGGATAAGATTTGGATTGAAAAGGTTGATCATGAATTAATTTTATTCTTTGCTGAAAACCTTCAATCACTCCTGGTATTTCTGAAAATATTGTATTATATTCATTAATAATAGATTGCAATTTATTAACATTATCGCCATCAATTAAATTTGATTCAGCAATTTTTGATTTTACAAGTGTTTCTGGTACGTTTGACATTATACAATCAATTTCCAACAGATCATACTTTGGAGACAATGTCATCCTTAAAACCTCATCACCTATATGAACTATCTTATTTTTAAAATCAATCAAACATTTGTTCAGATGTAAAAAGTCTACTCCCAATATCATTTCATGAATAAGTCCAGTTAATATCAAAAATACATGATAAATACATGTTTGATTAATAGTTAGTTTGATCCAGATCTGCTTTTGAATTAATTTTGCCCTTTTATTATTAGCTAGGGTAATCTGTACTGATTTCAGAGGTAAGGTTTTAATATGTGGATTTTTATCCATCAACCTTTTATAAAACTCTTCAGATATTACAGATATTTGGCTACCACTATCTAATAAGGCTCTAATTTGCAAATCTTCAAACATAATATTAATTAATGGACAATTTTGAACAGCATACTTGGGTTTATCATCTTCCTCTGAACATATTATGTTGGTGATTTGTTTAACTACAATTTTATTTTTGTTCCTCGTTTTAAATGTGGGTCTTTGAGGAAAGGAACTATTTCCGAAGACTCTCTTTAATTTAATTTTGCTGTTGTTTTGGGTATATTTTTATTATACCCTATTTTACCTTTATTCAATCCACTAGTAGATGCCATACTCTTAATTTCTGAAATTTGACGTGTATCAGAACTTAATTTAACATCTGCATTATTATCACTCTTCATTGTTTTACTTTGTGAATGATTAAAAGTCTTATGCTTTCTTTTTTTATAATTAATAGCATTTACTTGAATATTTTCTTTCTTTCTTTCAACATAATTTTGATTAAGATTTTGGTTATTTGAGTCAATATTATTTAAAATATCTATAATTTGTTTGATATTTTGTGCATGAGAAAATAATAAAGACTGCTCAATTTTCATAGGTAAGTTGTGTTTTGCAATACAAATAATTTGATTTTGGCTGAAATGATAAGTATCAAGGGTTTTCAGTTTTGATACCTGTCTTCTTAAAAATTTAGTAAGAGTTTCACCTGGCATACTTTTATACTTTTCCTGAAGTATTTGATACAACAGTGATTCTTGACGATCACTATTCCAAAAATTCTTTATCAATAATGTTTGATATTCTTCAAAAGTTTTAGGTATTTGGAATAATGATTCCCACCATGATAAAGCATCACCTTGTAAATGACTGTATGCTACTATCAATTTTTCACCTTCTGTCAAATTACTATTTACTGAAAAATATAAATTTAAACTCTTTAGATGCTCTATTGGAGCTTCATTTGTAAACCCTTGAAAATTTTTTAATTTTACAAATTGATTCACAACATTAGATTGTAATACGTGATTTGTATTGCTAACATTTTCTTTTTGCAGATTTATAGATGATTGTTGATTGTGATGGTGAGCAACGTCTCCTATAAAATAACTAATATTATCCTCATTATTTTACTCCCTTTGCATGTTTTCCATCTCAATCACTATTTCATCTTGATGTTCCTTTTTATTTGGATCTTCCCTTATCCTATTAATATCTTCTAATATTTGATTAAATTTATCTGAAGTAGTGTCTCCTTTGATATTAGATAATTTAATCCTTTTACAGGCTTGAGTATAATTTTCCATCATTATTTTTCTTTCTTTCTCAAACTCATCCTTCAAAACTTTTATGGTCTGATCTATGCTAATATTTTTATTTTCCAATTGATTAAATATCTCCGATTGATTCTCTAATAATATTTCAATATTATCTTTATTTAACTTTATGTCTGAATCAATCAAATTTTGCTTCACATTTAGACACTGAAAATCGTTTTCCATAGACTGAATTTTCTTGTCTTGGTTATTAATTTCTATGTGGACATCTTCTATTTTCTCATCTAAAACCTTTTCAGTCTCTTCTTGGATTTTATACATATCAATTTGGAGATGATTGTATACAGTTTTTATTTCTAGAAATTTGTTTTCTACTTTATTTTCTATCTTTGTTTCAAATTCAAAAAATCTTTTTTGACACTTAAGATCTGTTTCTTCAATAACCTTTTGAATTTTTTGAATTTCATTATTCATATTTGTTTGTATTTGTGATACCTCGTCCTGCAAATCTATTTTTATATTATCTAATTTTATTGATAATTCATTTGTAATATCTACTTTCACACTTTCCATTTTGGTATTCATACTTTCCATCTTGGTATCATTTTCCATCTGAGTATGCATATTTTCCATTTTGGTATCTATGTTTGTATTTAAATTCTCTATCATTTGTTGCATCATTAACATCTTTGACTTAATGATGGATTATCATTGGTTTTACTTTCTATAGGTTTGTCCACAATACCCATAATTTCTGGAACGTGAGTATCTAATATAGAATTACTCTCAGACACACCTATATTTATTTGTTCATTAGTACGATTCATAGTATCATCAGCTATATCTGAACTAAGTATCTCAGTTTGCATTTCCATATTATTAGTATTAGAAGAAAATATTTTATACTTCTTGTAATCATAAAACTATCTTTAACTTAACTTTATTTGTACGATAATATATTATTTATCATAGGATATTAATGTGATGCCTTTCTCTTTTCAAGATATATATGTGTGTTCTTACTCTAATGCCTAATTTTAAAATTATATTTTTAAGTGAGTGATCTATTCATTTAAATTTTACTTATTTAATTTTCAAAGTCTCCATTATTTTATTACCTACTATTTTATAACACATTTAATATAAGACTATTATCAATACTACTTATTCCTCAATGTTTTATATCGCTATACAAACAACATAAAATCTATGATTCAATATAATAATGATATGGAATCTATGATTTAAGGCCCTAGTTGTGTGCGCCATATGTAACGGTATATATAATTCAGAGCCTCACTTGGATGCGCCATATGTAACGGTATGCCCCCTCTCAACAAGATAAGTTAAGGAGTCACATCTCACTATAGTCAGATTTAAGGTCTTCATATAGGATGCCACGAATGATGTGATTTAATTTTGATATAAAGCTATATTTGTTCCCAATAACTAATTTATTATTTTAAAAAAATTATTATATCCAACCACATCAAATCACTTTTCACCTTAATTAACTTTACCGTTATGCTCAGATTTTGAACTCAGGGAAGTTTAACACTTTACTCTCTTCAGGGGTTCCTATCAATATTTTAAAGTAATATTAACAACGAATCTCACTAACTCTTTAATTCAAATAAAACAAAATTGAAGACTTCATTTAATATAAAAAACATACTTATTTATTTAACACTTAAATAATTTAAATTTTACAATATATATAAAAAAATATTTATATATCTACCTCCTTATATTAAAAATATAAACATTCTCTTTGCTTACGGTAGATATATTTTCTAAACCTATAAAACTACGTGATTTTACAATTTATTTAAAATATAAGTATCCTAATATTTAGACAATTATATTAACGCTATTTTACACTAATTAGATAATACAAATAATAATCCAATTACTTGTATATAACACCTTCATTCGTTAAAATGATTGTCAGTCAAGTTATATTTATTAATATAAAAATACATACTTCACAACAATGTTAATCATTTATTTCTTTATCACACATTACATTTATTAGTCTATTTTGATTAGTATAAACAATGTAGTGTCATGTCATGAAAAATAATATGTGGATTCAAAAATAGTTTAATATCTTACCTCTAAGTTCACATTATCCCGTTCCCAAAATTAACATTTATTAACCGATATTTAAATCTTTATTAATCATAAATAAAAACAAAAATATTCTAAATTATTAATTCTCTCTTATTATTCATTTTTATAATAAAATGAATATGATGATAAAGAAAATGAAATTAACTTTTCCTAATTATAATTTTCAAAAATCTCAAATGGCATTTATAAAAGTTAATGTTCCTCAGCGAGGATGAAAATCCTTCGAAGGCACAGTTTTTTGATTCCTTTGTTGTTAAACATTAAAGAGAATAATATTAGGATATCCTAAGTTGACATTTAGTTTCCTCTTTATATTCATCTTCTTAATATAAAGTTCCTTCATTAATATTTATAATTCCATTTTGAAGATCTAATTTTTATAATTTTAAGGCATCCATAATTCCATTTTGAAGATCTAATTTCTTTATAATTCTAAAGCATTCGGCAACGATGTTATTCCCACATATATATGTTTGATTAGGCAAGTGCATTTTATCTATCCCATGATAAATATTTGTGTTCTAGCCACTCTGCATTTTCTTTATAATGAAAAGTACATAAAATTTGAATGAAGTTTTTATAAACATGTTCTTTTTTTTTAAGATGCTGTTTAGATTTTAAAATGTAATTCAAACAATTTTTTCTATAAAACATGAAAATATATTTAGATTACTTTCGTTGAACAAGTATAAGAAACTTTTTTTAATGAGTATTAAATTGTTTAAATTATAAACTTCAACTTACACTGTTATTTGTAATCAAACATAGTAAAAGTTTTTATGAAAATATAGCTGATAAAAATAGAATCCTTATTCTTCTAATAACAAGAATAGAAGAATTATTTCATGTCTCACTCCATCAGCTCGCTGAAGCATACCCATTCTCATTGTTGCAATAACAATTAGATATTAAAACACTAAGTTAATTTCACTTCCTTTAATTCGATAAACTGTGAACCCAGAGGTCATTTATCACCTTGTCAACAGTCTTTTGTCAACAACGTCATTTTTCATTTTAAAGAATGAAAAATAGTAACTTTATATATTTATTTTCATAAGTATAATAATAATGTAAATATAATCTATACATATTGATTACACAAATGTATGAGTATGTATGAGTATATATATATACTCCTACAATATATATATATATATTAGCAGGTAGTACAAGTAATTCTCTGTATTGGAGACATTTGGTTTTGTTATTTATACAACTGACCCACTACTGTGCTGACAATCAAATTTGCTGACAAATTTATTTATATGGGCACCAGTGAGCAAAATGAGATCAATAAGGCATGTGAAATAACCCATTGACCCCCAAACCACATATGACTGACTTAATTTTGATAAAACAATTAGATTGATGAATATTTATTATTTATTAACAAGACACATTCCTGACCTGAGTTTAAATATAGGAGTTCAAATATTATTATCACTAAGCATGAGGCTTTCACACACAAGAAAAAGAATGTCAAAATTAATATTACACAAGAACTTTTATTTGTTGATATCATTTTTAATCTTGCTAGCTTGCAAGCGTGTAAACCATTTAAGCATTTTGCCAACTGCATCTGGCTGCTTGGTGTAAGCAAAAGGTCTTTACCTGCTTTGAGGTTACTCTGGAAATTTATTGTCATTAAAGCGTATTGTCACACTGTATCAGACCGCTTGACAGATAATTCCCAGTTTGAAAGTCTTCGCCTACTTTGAGGCTACTAAGAATATGGAGCGAACATTTAATATAAGTGCTAGCAAGCAATACTTTGAAATTTTAAAACTTTAACATGATATCATATTGAATATTTGTTATTATAAGACTGAGATAAACTAATTAATTTTGATACAGACAAAATATTTCATTTATTTTTACCCCTTGCTTTGATCTGCTCTTACTACTTTTCTAGCGATAATTTTCCTACTGTCACGAACGTGTATAACACAAACGTATAATATATATAGTGATATAGTACACGTATAATTAATTTATATATATATTCTCTCTTATTACTTTTCTTTAAATAATTATTCTGACTAACGACTCTTTTACTGACGAACATTTAAAAAATAATCTTGACAACATTTAATTATAAAAAAGAAAATTACAAAATGACATTTTAATTTATTAAATCATTTCAAGTTTATGCGTTATAAATCACACAACTTTTCTTCAAATATATATATAACATTCTACAAAAATATCACTTTCTACTGAAACATTTAATTTATCGAGATCTCAATTGACTGAGTAACTAAGATCATAATTACTATCTCCAGGGTATGTGTGGTGTTTATTAAATCGAGCTCCAACGATTGAGCGGCCAAAAATATAACCATGTACCAGTCAAAAAACCCACCAAAAGAACTGCAAGTCAGATCCAAACTCAGCTGAACCAAAACTGAATTCAAACCCAACTCACCAGCTCAGATTAGTAGAAATCTAAATCGACAGCACAGTGCTATGCACCAAGAAACTAGCTCAACAGTTGGTGAGGATCAGAGACCCCTGAACTGACATTAATGTCTGATAATAAACTGACTAAAATAACTTTAAATCGAATCATATGTATATGTTCGGGTTTCCAACACAGACAGCGAGTATTAACATTAAAATAATTATAAAAGAATTAAGAATTAAGAAACCAAGTGTGTTTAGAAAATATTTAATAATAATAATTTGTTTTGTTTGAATTTTAAATAATGATTATATTAATCAACTCTAGCCTTTAACAAAATTTATAATTATAATACGAGTGGTGGTCCTTATTATATGCCAATGAATATTACACAATAGTTGAAAGTCTATGTCTATGTTCCCAACAAGAAAATAAAGGCAGATAAAGGTATTCATTAGTAAAGGAAATTATTACTCTAATTTTGTACGAAAGAATGTGATATTTATTTTCACATTCGCAAATCCATTCATGAAGAGCAAGATACGTATTTTAGGGCATAACTTTAATCTCTATTGGAAAACTTATTTAATTAAATATAACTGAGAATTTGTTTGACTTTAATTGAAATCACTTCATCACGAATTACGAGCATCAGTGCGGGTTTTACCGGAACAGAGAGGCAACGGTGCTGACGAATTATGAGCTATAAAATGAAATTGAAGACAATAGCTAGTCGATAATCAAAGTCCTATGGCGGCTTGCATCTGAAAAGTCTTATGCCCTTTGACTAATATGAACAGAAGAGGAAGTGCTTTCTTCCTCGATAATTTAAAATAACAGAAATATAATCACCGACCAGCCTAACGGAGCGGAAGATTGCCCTACATCAGCAACGTTCGAAGATGATGACTTGATAGTCATCATTTGAATACTAAAACCCATATAGAATGCTCTACATGATGACTTGATCAATTAATTAAAGTCAAACGAGCTTTTAATGAAAACTATTTTAAAGTATTTGTATATCATATTAATTATGCCCCAATCATCGTGCCCCTCCTGAATCTTAATAGAAAATAAAAAAGTTGAATTAGAATATATTTGATTTCTTTATTGGCCCTTTTGCAAAAAAAAAACATTTTAAGATTATATATAAATAAATACTAGTGAAATGAGAAAATAGCGGTGGCATAGCTTAGAAGCGGAGCTAATAATTTATTATTAGCCAATTATAAAAATAACAAACAATAATTTCTTTCAACTCGATGATTGATAGAACTGTATTAATCTAGTTCTAATGGGTGAGAATTAACTATCAGAATTAAGTTTATATTACTTGTGTAAGGCAAAGAAAACAAAGGAGATCATCGAGTCGAAGGATTATTGGCATATAATTAAAAATAACAACATTAATAAATGTACTCAATAAATATATATAATAAAATAAATGAACTGCCACATAAGAAAGGAAAGTTAAAGACTAGAGGTTGAGAGAATTACTGTGAAAGTTAAAATAGCATAAATAAAAGATTTTACACAGAGTATTATTACATTATAAATGAGAAGAGCTCTTAAAGGGAGTGTAAAGTAAAGTTCGGAACTGGCCAGAAAGTTTAAGGTTCATTATAGAAATATATTACCCATTTCTTCCAAGCTGGGCTCCTTAGGTTACATGTCCGAGTTGGTAAAATGTAGGCACCATTTGATTGATTACTTGAACAGTATTTTAATGAATTTTCACAATTTTAGCAGCATGATTGGTCCGGAAAAGATTCAGCAGCTTCATTGAAGATTTCAGGGGACTTCAGGAACAATAGCCAGATTCCTGACATTTAGCCCCTTACCATTATAGGAACACTTTTAGAATTCATGATTTTGAACAGCACATAATTTACTGGCACTTTTCTGCAACAAAGATGGCTTCTCCCAAACTTTTCAGAGCTATATATGCTGTCCTCTGATGCCTTCAGGCTAGCTCTTCAGCGCTTCTTTCATTATCAATGTTTTTAGATTTACTGGTTGTTTTTAGATACATTCCTTCGATAAGGCTTTCAAACTCATTAACTTGAATTCATTTTCTAATTAGAAAATGAATTTTTAAAATCAGAAAATGTTTTTAATTAGGAAATCCTTATCTTTTTTCTAATTAATAAAACTTTAACTGTTGTTTTTGGGAAGGGAAAATCTGAAAGCTTATCGAAAGAATGTAGCTTTTAATCAATAAAACTTTAGAAAATTATTTAAAAATAAAATCAAACATTCCTGACGCAATGAAACTTTCGAACAATTATATATATTTAAAATTTACAAATATATACGCACAATCCATGCAGTTATAATATATAAATTCATGAATAATTCTATCATGAATAATTCTATTATGAATTTATTAATAGAATTGATCAATTTAAATCTGAAAGAATTAATTTTAATACGCATTTATAAAATAAGTTTCCTTTATGGAAATTAGTGTGGATTGAACGTATAAAGCCCCATTGCATCGGAAATTTAAGGTTAGTACTAGGGTTTGAAGTAGGCTTATGGCTAGATGTCATGAAGCTAGGATCAAACTCAGATCCGACTGCTTCAATATATATATATATATATAATCACGAACATTCTTATGCTATGACTATGAGGTCATTTAATGTCCTCAAAAGTCCTTAGCTTTTATTTTACATTTATATTAATTTTCATTCAGTTTATAGTTTATCTTATGAATGCTGTGAATCGTATAACTTTAATCAACTCAAAATTGTTTTATATTTTATATAAAAATTATTTCTTTCAGTAAAATTACTTTTTGCAGTTTCTTTCTGTGATGCAGTTCTTGTAATTGTAAATGAAGTCATTGCTCTATAACATTTTTTTAATGTTATTTGTATAAACCGTTCAATATATCTGCTTTTTTGTATTAACATTTTCTTAATTACTATGTCTTTGATAACAATGTTAGGTGACCAAAAATGCTGTTCTATGATTGACTTTCTTTTACTTGTTAATTCAAGAAATTTAAATTATCAACCAACATCTATACTGTTTAGGGATTTTCTGAGAATCTTTTTTCCACATACCATCTATATTTCTCTTTTATATTTTTTATTTTCTCACACAATTATATTTTTGATCAGATAAAAATATTCATGAGTTTAGTGCCTGTTCCTACTAATAGTAAAATATTACAATATTTTTTTATAGTCAGCATGATACAATTCATCTAATTAACTAAAGTTAATTTTAATTTATAACTTTGGATAATAATTGCTTGAGACTTATATACCTACCATTGTTGACTGGCTAATTTAGTTGACTACCTAAAAATATTTTATGCTTGTTTGTCCATGGAAAAGTCTAACATCAAAACTCAGAAAACGGCATATAAGATAGATGTTACTGATTAATAATATTGTTTTTCATTTCTTGTATAATCCAAGCTACAAATATTTCTGTAGTGTTATTCATTATGGAATGATAAACTTTACTTTTGCCAAATGTAATAATTTTTTTTTTAGCAATAAAATATCCTACAGTATGTAGTTCTTGGAAATTTTAATAGTAATTTTTGTGGTTATATTAGTCTAAATCATATCTCATCCTGGCACAGAGGTCCTTGCTTTATCATTTGAGCATTTTTTTACCAAAGATCTTTTTATAACATTTTTTTCATAATGTAAGATCATTTCTAAAGTAAATCATTTTTTCTATAAAATAATATTTATATTCTCTAACAAAAGTGAACTGCTACCTTCAAAGCAATACTAATGATTAAATTTAATTGGATGTGAAATAAAGATTATCAAAATATATATCAATCTTTTTTTAACAAACTTTATAATTATTCTAAATGGCATGAAGATAAAGTCATGTTAACAATAAAATTTGACCATAATTTAAAAGGAAATGTTTGATCCTATGATTTTTCTTAAGAGTTCTTAAATCAGGCCTTTTGGTGTAGAACTCATATTGAGTATATGAGGTAAAAAGATAAACAAGCCAGATATTAGCTTGGGATTTTCGAATATTACATTTAAATAGTCTTTCTTAATTATATAACTATTCCTCATTTGGAAAATTTTATAATTGCTTAGTGTACAACTACTTTGATAGATTGGAGATTAGTTTTCAAGTTGTCTTTCCTATTATCAAGTAAATTAGGGATAGAACTTTTAATTGTAGAATATTCAGCCAATTTGCAACAAGGATATTCATGTAAACATTGTTGCAATGATTACCATGCAAAATATCCTTATTTTATAATCACTAATAGTTAACAATAATATAGGTTTTGTATTAAAGATAGGTTAATGAGACACACAATTTAAAATTATAAAAAGTTAGAGTAAAAGATGAAAATTGTCCATTACTAGTCTTTGTTGATCATCAGATTCTGACTAACCTTAAATCCAATTTAACTTTTAGTAATTTCTAACAAGACAATGCAATAACCAACTAAAAAAAGTTTTCATTCCTTTTGGAATTATTTATGATTTACATTTATCTTTATATCAAATATTAAAAAATGATTTATATTTTGACATGCAAGTTTCTGTGATGCGCTGAGTGTAAAATAAATATATAATTAAAACTTGTCTTCTTAACAAATTTCACCAATGGTGCTTTGTCCATTTTGCTTTGATAAATCTGACATTCGACAAGTAATAGAAAGATAATAACTTTTATCTTTTTAGTTATATCTTTTATTGAACAAAAGAAAGTAAGTTGTGTATTATTTATTTAATAAAAAATAAATTTTCCAGTGCCCTTTTAAAATTTAATTGTATCAAGAACCTTAAAATATATAGCATGGTCGATTCTGCTTTTAAAAGCTTTATTACCCATGAACTAGAGTAAGTGTTGATGACTATCATTGATAGGCTCATCAGCAAGTATTCTGGTCTTCCAAACCAAACTTGTATTTTGCAACTCTTTAGAATTAAAAAAAAACAAAAACAATACCGATAACGATAACGGTCAAATTGATTATCCAACCCATGCAGAAAAATCCTTATGAAGGCTTATATAATTAACTCAAATTTCTTTTTTAAATTTTATAATATTTTTGAAGGGAATTTATCAATATGAATGTTGTAATTATAAAATTTATTTAAACGCACATTGATTACATAAGTAATATTTATTAAGGCTGTAGCCTCAAGAACATGGTATAAAATGCGATAGTAGGGACCTCTACAGGTCTTAAACCACAAGCTTACTCTTTGAAAGAGGGGTTCCCCTCTTTTCTTCCAAAGAGTAAGCTTGTGGTTTAAGATCTGTAGAGGTCCCTACTATCAATATGAATGTTAAAACTTATTATTCAATAGATATCTTGATGCAGCGGTTAAAGAGAAAATGTAATGAGATATTTAAAGACTTTTTGGCTTATTTTAATTTTCTAATTAAGCATTTTAACTAGTTAAATAAATAATATCTATTTTACAACTAATGTAATAAAAAATACAAAAAGTATAATTGTTTCATTTAAAATATCTTTAATTTGCAAATGGAGTATACTTTTTTCAACGTTTATGTCGATATTTTGGACGCTTTTTTTTCATCTCTTTCTTTCTTCTGATACTCCTTCCCATATCTTTACTGTTCTTTTTTAATATCTTCTTTTTAGGTTTTATTTTTTTGCAGTATTTAAATCTTACATGTAATTTTTTTCTCCCACAGGAAAACTTCCGTCTAACTTGCTGTATCTGATAATTTAAAAACCGGAACAAGAAGATAAGTAAAATAATCATAAATATAAAAAATCCTACAGTAGTTTTATCGGTAAAGAATGTAGTTACTATTGGAAAAGGAGAGTAAGGAACTGCATACAAGTAGATCATCTTGCATCCTATAAATAATAACAACATAGATAATTAATAACATCCAATTTAATAATTAAATACATATATAGTATTTAAGCTAGATTTAATTAGAGGGGATTTGAACCCAGACTTTCAAGCTCCCTTTAATCATCCATTCCATTTTATACAACCGATACACATGACCACATACATGCGAAAAAGATAAATGATTTCAAGTAACGTATTTCAAGCTGAATCAGCACTAATCAGTTGATCTGGATCATTATCTCTCGCACATATATATATAATCATCTCTCATATATATATATATATATATAAAGTAGGCTTAAGGTCCTATATATGAGAGATCAGATATGACACAACAAAAATTGGTAAACAAGGGCTTTGAACACACCACCATCAAATTTTCAATAATATGGATGGCTGAAGAATTGGGGAATGGAGAAGATTGAAGCATGATCATTAAAGTTTGAAGATTTCTATCTTAATATAGACCATACACCTTATATATATATATATATATATATATATGCTATATCCGATCTCTATATATATATATATATATATATATATATATAGATGTGTGTGTATGTGAGAGAGAGAGAAAGAGAGAGATGATCCGACCAAATGATAAGTTTTGGTTCAGTATAAAATACATATGTTGGAAATAATTTATTCTTTTCACATGCATGTGGTCATGTGTAACGGTTGTATAAGATGGAGTGAATAGTAAAGGGAGCCTGAAGTTCGGGGTCCAAATCCCCTTTAATAACATCCAATATATGACTTATACTTTGCTTTTTTAAACACTTAGCTAAAGCTAATAACTAAACTTTTATTATTACACTATAAGCATTATATATTAATTCCAAAATCACACACAAAAAAATATAAAGCATTGGAAATAAAGTAAAAATTTCTCATCATTAGTATCTAACATATTTGTTGTTTTATTTACACAAACTTTAATTTATCAAGCGATCAGTTGAGGATGGAATATATATTGGTAAGAATAATAATAGCCATGGATATTATAGCTGCATGTTCTTATGACAATTATGTAATCTTAATAATAAACTATAAATGAATATTGATAAAGTTGTCAAAAAACGGACTGTTCTCAGCTAGTATTCATCATTAGTACTATATAATAGTCAGCGTTTTCTAAGAGATTTTATTATTCTCCAAGGTATATATTTTTTTAATCATAAAATGAGCTGCTGCTTATATAAAAGTGAGTAGTTTATTTGAATTCTGATAATGATAAAGCTATTCACTAGCCATTAATTATGTCGATTAGAAATATATAAACACACCACCCTTAACTGCTTAATTGGATATCTGAACAAGGTCTTATTCATATTAAAGTTCCAATTTTGAAGATTATTGATACTGTTAAAACCGCACATCAGACTTTACTTTGCATTTATCCTAACGCACTCCTACATCGGAAACAGGAAATATTTCCTGACTACTATCAATTATATAATCATTTTTTTAATGGTCAGCCTTAACTGTCACAGGAAGTTTGTAGCTTAGTTTATAAAATATATGTTCATGATATTTTCAAGCCGGTATTTCCTAATCAACGGCATTACATTGAGATCAACCTTTAAGATACATAATTCTCCATTAATATTTTAGGCAGTAACTTGCTCATAAGTATGGAGCTTTGATAATACAAAAAAACAATGATAATGTGTTTGAAATTAATCTTAAATAACATTTTATTAAAATATTTGAGGAAGATTTCAAATGGTTATATCTATACACACACATACAAATATATAATATTCATTGAATCTGACGCATCCGGTAGACCTTAGCCAATATTCATTTAATCATAGGATTAATTTTAAAAACTATATTAGACTCAAATTTTTGCTTTTAACTTATTAACTATAGTAATAATTAAGAGTTTTAACTCATATATAAAATGTTACAAACGTAATATATGCGCTTGTACGCATTAATAGAGAAATTTATTAGTTCTAAAAAAATATATGGCTGAACGCTTTCGAGAACTTATGATATTCTCATATTCATAGCAAGATATTATTGGAAAATAATGGAGGTATGAGTGTGTATGTATATGTAGGTGATGTAATTCAAATTTATTTAAATTATAATGTTAATTGAGTCCATTTTTTGCAGAAGGGACTAATCTTTTGCGATTGATGGCATTATAGCATATGTCTCTGATTTTTTTCTTCGAATCATTTTTTTGTGTAATGGATGTTTGCAAAAGAAGGAATAAATTGATGTCCTGTTACCTTTTAGTGTTCCATATGGTTTGTTTGATGTTCTTGTATATAGATATTGATGCTATGTAAAGCAATAGATAAGGATGCTCGAATTTCGCCATAATGAATTGATTGGCATTCGGTTTGGGGGCATTTACTTTTATAAACAGCTAGAGATAAGTTCAGGTTTAAGTCTATCCTTGGAGTTGAGTAATCTATTGGTAGATAGAGAGATACTGAAAGCAAGGCAATAAGTTGGAGTGAATATTTTATTAAAAGTTTTTATTAATGTAGGAATGTATCTTAAGAGAAGTCATGGTCTTTCATCTGTAGAAGGATTAGAATTTTTTTGTAAAATTGTTTAGATTTTAAAAAATTTTGTTTGAATCTAATAAATATTTAAATCTTTGAAGCATAATTCTATGTTTGGCTTTATGTAAAACATAGTTATGGAATAGGAAAGAGGATATACCTGAAAGTTTATGAGATTGAGAAACTGTTGAATTAGAATGCACTAACCCTCTAATTTCGAGGGTTTAACACGCATGGAGTAATCAAGATGAAATATTTTTTTTTGTATTATTAAATATAAGTACATGAGACATTGACGTGAGTCTTCCCAATATATTGTAAGCAGCAAAGCATATGAGAACATCATAACTTCTCGAAAGAGTTCAGTCATATAATTTTTATAGAATAAACTTCTCTATTAATGCGTAGAAGCGCACATATTATATCTGTTAATTATGGTTGTATATCTATTTCTAATATTTGCAACCAAGTTTTATGTAAACGTTAAATAAATACAAATTACATGATAATATATTTAATTAAACAACTACGTTAATCAAAAATCCTTATATGAGCTACAACTACTACTTATGAATTTCAGATTGCATGTATATGTAAAGGAACTTAAAAACATTTATTTGAGACAAATGATTTTTAAAAATAAAAAAAGACATTTAGTAATCTTGCAGAAATTAAAATATATATTAGTCTACAGGCAGCATATCGATTTAGATATCTATTTTAAACCAATTTTTCATTAGACTCTAATCTTTGTTGAATATTATAAAAATACTTCTTAAATAGAATAATGTTATCTTAGATAGTGGTATTCTGCATGGATTAAATATTAAATATTGCTTATATTTTCTCTATTTATGAAACGTGATTATAACTACATACAAATTATTATACTTTAAATACAGAATTTTCTATACTTTATTTCAATTTTATTATATTCATAAATAAAGATAACATAAATATAAAAACTTACAAATTAAACCAAAAAAAAAAAAAACATTCTTTAGATATATATATATAAAAAAAAAAAACACGCCATATTACTCACCTATAAAAGTTAGTATTACTATCTTCGAAATTTGGATGAAATGATAGTATAGTAGATTAAAACACACTTTTATCATGAGTAATTTATTTCTGCCATTAAAAATAATTAATATCAGTTCATTAACAATAAAAAATGCAAATTCATGAATAAATACTATCTTAAAATAAAATATCTATTTACAGATTAATTATCACATTTTCAATGATATGGATGGCTGAAGAGTTGTGGCTTGGAGTAGTTTGAAGCCTGTCCATTAATAAAAGTATGAAGATTGGCTATCTTAATATAAAGCCGGGCACTGATTGTATATATGTGTGTGGAAATAGTAATCTGGATCAACTGATGATTACTGGTTTAGCATGGAATACATATATTGGCGATTATTTATCTTTTCAACATGTGTATGATCAGGCGGGTCAGTAATATGAGAACTGAGGGTCATGTGAAAGTCTCAGTTCGAGTCCCTTAAATATCACATTATATATGTGCAGGTGTGTGTAGCCTGTTCTGTGTATTAGATTAATGTATTGAAAAAATTTAAAAATTAGTGAAATAAGATTATTAATAAATTATATATTTTGGTATTTTTTCTGTTTATTCTGGATAAGTAAACAAATACTATTTTTATGATCTTATACGCTTGCCTTATTTTATTTTTTGACTGTGTGAATAGAATAGGAGCTTGTTGACTTTAATCTGCATGGCATTTATAAGAAATTCAGAAATACATATGTATTTAGAGGTAATGAATGTTGTGAAACCTTAATTATATGTTATTAATTTTTCAAACAAATAATGTGTTAAAAGGATATTAAGAACAATTGCAAGGCTTTTTTTGGTTATTAACTTACTTATTGTAACTTTGTTTGAAATAGCTGGATTTTATATTTACTTTGTAGTTATTATTATTCTAATCTGCAATTTATGCACAAGATTAAAAAATAAATTGTCATTTGTACGATGATGGACTTTGATATACAAAGCTCTGAGATTTATTACTCTGAGTATTGCACATTTTCCAGTGTTGTAAAATTCTATCAATACATATATGTATACATTTGCATTAAAATATAAGCATTATAGCATATATGTGTAGAGATGGTAATCTGGACCAACTGATGATTGCTGGTTTAGCATGAAATACATATATTGGTGATTATTTATCTTTTCAACATATGTGTGTTTGAGTGTATCAGTGTTATGAGATAGTGTGGAGATTAGTGGGTTATGTGAAAATCTGTGCTCATATATCCTATATATTACATATATAGACACAGGTATATATAAGCCTGTGTCTTTCAGCTATTATATAAGCATTGAAATTATGACAGGAATTTTTCTGAGTAACTGTGATGTACCTAGGAATCCATCAATTTAAACAGAGAGTCAATTTGAACCACGTGATCTGACAAATTAACATTTGACTGATAAGCAATAAACTAAAAGACAAATAATAAACAATAAAAAATAATGAATTGATGTGGAGCTAATTAATTATCTGCTTCATCTTATATTCAATAATGTTAAAGAGAGCATCAATACAAAAATAAAATTAAATCTTCAGAATAACCAATGTTTCATTATATTATACTATGAATTTATCTGGTATGCTTGGATTTTAAATACATTTCATTTAATAAATATAGTGTCATAAGTGCTATATAAGTAACCCAGGAATATATTTCCCATTTTAGGAGTATAAATTTTTGAAATATTCATGCCTACAGTTACTGTTACATGTAATGATATAACTGTTTGAAAATCTAGAAGTTGTATTGGTGTATTATGGAGATTTACTTAATTATTTTGAGTGTTGGTCAGTGGTTTGATATCTCTAGAATTAATATCTAGATATAAGACAGTTTGAAAATGAACACTAAATAAAATAATGATTTATTGTTCAGAACTGTCTAGAAGCTTAAGCATTAAAGTGACTGTGACTAAGCCACAATACATGGACTTTGAGTTTTAGAGGTCAGTTCATAAATCATGCCATAACTATGAAAAATGAATGAGATCAGTAAGAAATGAAAGTAGAATTATATCTATCTTTTTTTCCATAGTGTAGACTTAAATAATTTGTTCTAACTTGTTTTGTCAAAATAACAGCTCATTGTTTATAATAGAGATTATAACATCTACTACACATAGTAAAATTGGCAGCAACAACTCTTTCTATAAATTATTTTTCACAATGTTTTTAAGAAGTTGAATTTAATTGAAGTAATATTAAATAACTTCACATAGTGACAATTTTTAAAACCTAATTTAACGTATTTATATAAACTAAAATAATGCAGTATATTAACAAATTAAAAAATCTGTATAACAATTGCAATGAGGTATAAAAATAATAAATTTTCAAGGAAACATTTAAAAAAATCAGTTTACTGATAAATTTCAGAATTATTTTCTAAATATAATACTAACAATAGAATAGTAATGATGTTAATCTACCTATGGGTAATTCTCAATTGTAACAAAGAAAGCCATAAGATTGGAAAACTCAGATAAGCTAATTCATAAATATTATTAATTAAGAAATAAGTAATCATTATTATGTATCTATCAATGGAAGTCTTACATTTCATTTTGACTATTTTTACTAAGCATACATATGTTTAATGATTTTTCAGCTACTCCTAATTATTTATTTTCAAAATAAAAATCTCGTATAATCTTTATATATTTTTTTTATTTAGATTTTTTTTCCTTTTTAATTTTTTTTACACATGATTATCTTAAATTTAATTTTCTTTTGAGTTTTATTAATATTTTTATCTCCGTTTTTGTAATTATGTATTAATAATCCTCAAATTGTAATATTTAAAAACCATATATAAAATAGAAATTCATATAATATTACAATATTAGCCAAAAACCAAATTTTGCTAAAATTTTTCCACAACCATGGTTTCATCTAATAACAAATAGACATAATATATATGTATGCAAAACAAAATAGCCTTCCCATCATTCATTTCAAAAACCAACTTCCTTTAACATATGACCATGTATTCATGAGATTAATGACCTCAGATTCAAAAAGCTTTTATCATCAAAGTTTCTTTTGTTCGTCTTTTCAATTCACTTTTTTCATAAAAGATAACCGCTGCATTGTCAAATAATATTTTATGATCTGTATTTAGTTCATAAATATACATAGCTGAGTTATGATAACTATTTTTAACTCTACTCTTATGAATTTTAACTCTTTCATTAAGACTTGATTTACTCTGACCTTTATAAATTTTATAATAATTGCAAGGAAGTATGTAAACTATTCCAGGAATAGATTTGCAATCAACTAATTGCTTTGAACTAATAAATAGAAATTCAGGCTCTTCTTCCAGGCCACTATCATACTATTCAATAAAAAAACTATGGCAAAGAAATAAACTCTTTGTTCTCATTAACACTTGAATATTATTTACAAATTTATATATATATTTATTAAATATAATGTTCCTAATAAATTCATGATTATTATTTTTTGATGTGAATGATGGGAAAGCTATTTTGTTTGTATATATATGTTATATGTTTAATTAAATTTCATTTGAATAGATTTATTTGTTAATAGATGAAACCATGGTTGTGGAAGAATTTTAGTATTTTTTGGGGGGAGGGGGCTAGTATTGTAATGTTATAGGAATTTCTATTTTATTTATAATTACTAATATAACATTAAACAATACTTAATATATATATATATCCTCAAATTCATATCTCAAAAGTCTCCAATGTTTGCTTATCATTTTTTTCTTTCAGATTTGTCTTTTAATGAAATCTATAAAGGAATAAAGAAATAAAGAAGGTGTAGAAGTGACAATCAAAAAATAAAAATATTTAAAATTAAACAATGGAGTAAAATTTGGCCAAATTAAATAAACTACTCATTTGTAATCATTATAGAATGCAGTAGGGCCATCTACTTTCTATTTCCTATTACCATATTCTCAGGACTGGTTCATTACTTCTCTTAATCACATTCAAATAAAATCAATTTTAGTTGTTTCCAATTTTTCATGTTCTATGTTATAAAAACAAAATAAAAAGTTTCTTGTATGTTTTTTTATTCTCCTTACAATTTATCCTCATTACCTTTCAATAGCAGTGCAATAATAGAATACTGGATTCTGGAGTACAATGGTCTAGACAAAATATAGTTCTGGCTCTTCTGTCACTCGAGTGAACTTTTTATGAATACTATTTTTATTTTACTGCAAAAATAAATTTTCTATTTCTTTTTTTTTATAAAGCATATTTACAGACTAAATTTGTATTTATTTTATTTTTTGCTATAAAAAGCTTCTGTTTCTGCACTAAATAATAATGTTTTTCTTTAGGGTTATCATGTGCTCTTTTATATTTTATATAAATTTATTCTTATATAAATTTATTCTTATATAAATCATTTTTGTATAATTGTGCATTTTTTGCATTTACTTTTTCTCTCTTATAATTATGTATCTATAATACACTCACTACTCATTTATCTCATTTCTTTTATGAATACTTAAAAATAAATTTTCTATTAATTTTGTTTTGCTGTTGTAAAAGCTTACTTTGCTAACATGTTAATAGTTCTCTTCACATAATCCAGTTAAACATTCTTTTTACTAATCTATTTTTACTTGTATATTATAGTCTTTGAAATATCTTTAGTTTGCTTTTAATTTCTTTTGCTAAAAAGAAATACTTACCATTTATCTCATTTATTGCCATAAATTAACATTCGTTATCTACCTATATATATATGGTAATTATCACCATATATGTGAGCATATATAACTAAAGCTTAACAAATAAAAGTAGAAATGAACATGAGCAAAATTTATATAAGTAATTATTTAAAATAAAGTTTTGAATAACAGAAGTATTGATTAAGTAATAATATTTGATATTTTTAAAATACTAGAAATTATTTAAAATAAAATACAAAAAATGATCTGCATTTAATATAAATATTTCATTTATGATTTTGACAAACATTTAAATTTTTAATGTAATAATAGGAAAAAAATATTTTTCTAAAACAAAAATGTTCTTTTTCTTTGTAATGTAGATTAATTATAGAGTTAATTATATAATCTGATTTTACTAAAAAAATTAAAAAAGATTTTTTTTAATTAAAATATTTTTGATTTTTCTATGTGTAAATTTAAAAAATAAAACAGAATAATGTTAGTTTAGTTATTGTCTTGTTTTCATTAATCAAAAAGAAAATATCATTAGTCTCTTGTTTTCACATTCTATCATGTATATTATAAATAATAAGTTCATATTAACTGATTATTATTAGATTAGAGTGTTTAGAAAGCCAGCTTCAAAGGAAGAACAATTGCTAGTTTCCATGTGATTGAACTTATAATTTTTGGAGAAGCATAACAACAGCTTTTCTGTGATATATCAAAGATTATGTAATATAGGGAGGATACCAATAGCTCAAACAAGCTCTTAATTGATAAGTGTGATAAGAGAAAATATTTAAAATCTCCATCTAGAACATTCCCATTCCCAGACCAATTGGTTTCAAGTTTTTGGCTTACCTCAGTGAGGAGCTATAATATTCAGACACTAGATCTAAAATATAAATTCAAAGTCTAGCACTTATTTAACATGTAACATTTAAGTAAAAACTCAGAAATTTTCAGACATGAAAATGTCTTTAATTCCAGCTATTTACCTTAAATAGTGTATGAATATTCTAACTCCTCACTGAGGTGAGCTAAAAGCTCGAAACCAATTGATCTGGGGATAGAAATGTTCCAGATAGAGATTTTAAATATTTTCTCTTACCATACTTATCAATTAAGAGCTTTTTTGAGCTATTGGTACACTCTCTATATTACATATTTGTAAATACAAGCTCATAAAAGCAATGACAATCTATATATGACTTACTTTATTGATTATCAAAGATTATGTGTATCATATCTATTATTGAAATTTTAAAATCATCAATGTTAAGTTGGAAATCAATGATGTATGTCTTATTTACATAATATTATATCAGTAATATATATGAAAAGTCTAATGTTGAGACTCCAATACTATATTTTATTCATATACTGCTCTCTATAAATGGCATTGGCAAGTGAGTAAAATATATATTAATAATGACATTAATTTAATTAATAACTTTACTTTTAACTAAGATCTGTATCTGTTTATTGCTCAAAAAGTATTTAATTGACCTGTATAACAGAAATATATAATTTTTGAATAATTTGTCCAGTTATGAAGAAACAAGTATTCAGTAAGAAAATAAAAGTGACCAGTTTAAAGTCACCAGATAAAAACTCTAGATATATTTTCTTTGGATTTTCCTTTATCATTCATAAAGACTTTTTTTTAAATTAGAAAAAATCTAATGGAATTTGCCAAATATATGTTTCTAATGATAGATGAAACTCCAGAAAAAGTATTTAAGATATTGTTGAAAATAATTTTAAATGGAAGTTATTTTATAATTAAATTATTTTATATTAGAATGTTCTTGTGTGTGTGTATACTGTATATATGTTGAACATTTAATTAATTATATATGGTTAAAATAGAATAATATTTATTAGTTTATTAATGACTAAAATATTCTGTATTTAGACATGCAGTGCATATATATTATAGTATTCACTGAAGTACAAGCTATATAAATAAAATAAGAGAGAATAGGCTAAATAGATTTAAGTTAGATTGATAATAAAAAATGCCATTTAAAAAAAATAGAATTTTTAAAAAAAATAAAAGATTGTAAAAGGAAAGAAGAAAAATAGACAAATTACTTATAAAAATAAAAGAATTGATTTTCTGAATTTCCAATAATTATTAAGACAGAGTCATAATGTGATAGTCAATGAGATGACGTCTTTGCTTAAGAGTGCTAGCCATGGATGCATTATATTAATACTGAAAATAAAAAGTTTAAACCATTTCTGAATATTCCCATATGGCATGACACTAAATTTAAACAATATATATATATATATATATATATAAATTTAGTGTCATGCCATATGGGAATATATATATATATATATATATATATATATATATATATATTGTAACCATATGTTTTGGCTCAAAGATAGTAGGTTTTATCCAGTGGATAAATGTGTAAAATTTTAAATTTTAATTGGTAATAATTTGTTAAGATATTGAACATCAATGTGTAGAGACTAGTTATAGAGTGAAATGCTTGTGGATTATAATTTTCCCACTAAGCAAAAGCTCACTAAGAAATATCTTAAGAAGTGATGATGATCTTGACTGTTTGTGAGACACTGGAAAGTCTGATAGAGTGGATATAAATCCCATAAACATTTTATCACATTGTTCCAGTGGCAGCTATTTCAAATGTTGTTTTAATAGTATTAAAATATTATTGGGAAGCATATAAAATATTTAACACTTTATTTATTGGTATTGTTAAACAATAATTAAAAATAAACAGCAAAATCAATTTATAAGTCTTCTAAATTTTTTATAAACAATCTTTAAATATACTATATTTTAATGTAAATTGAAATGCATCAGTCTAGATGATTCTCACTAGAGGGATAAAACTTAATTTATTCACATTTTACAGTGATTGGCTCATTGAGAACCAATCCTGCCAGGTAATACAAAGTATATAATATAAAAGTTTGTAGGGGGAGGGGGACTACTCTAAGAAATGTAAATGGAACAAGACTACAACTCCACTTCTGAAGTAAAATAGAAGAAATAAGCTAGAAAATAATTATTTTTTTTAAAATTAATTGGGACAAAATTTCATAGATAGATGGATTTGAATAGTATGGAGTAAACTTACTAACCCTGTGAAATCTCTACACTACTTTTCATCGATCTTAGATTCTTAACTTTGCCTACTGAAGGAAACACTGGAAGGACCGCTATTTGAATAAGTATTTGCCAAAACATGTACTATTTGGAACGAAAAATAATACCAGAAAATGTAAGCATTTATTTTTGTTTTCTTTATTTTAATCAATTATCAGAACTAATCATAACACAAAAGTTATTTAGACTGAAGAGAAAAAAAAGATTAAAGTATTTTAATTTTCACGCTGCCATTAATTCAGCATTAAGCAGAAAAATCCGTTTGTGTATAAATTAATATTTCAAGAAAATATTCTAAATCATTTTAAGAAAAGTTTCAAGAAATAATGAAGAAATTAAAATTTCACTTTAAATCATATAAAGTAATTAGTTTGAAAAGAAAAGTGCATAAAATATTTCTTATTTCATTGGGAAGAGAAATCGTCTGCTCTGATATTCCCCGGGAAGCAGTCACGTATATATATTATTAATAATTGCTTACTATTAAATCAATTCTGCTTAACATTCTTAAATATGAAATAAATTGCCAATAATAGTGAATAAAGAAATATTGATTTTTTTTTCTTGATTATACAACATATAAAGTAATAATATTTTAAGTGTTTAAAATTACCCAGATTATTTAAGATTGTGACAATTACTGTGGATGGGAAAAACAAAGTAAACAAAATTCATAAATGATTTAAAAGTTTATTTTCAAAGATCGTAATAAACTGATTATAATTGTGCTACATTTGGAAAAATATATGTTACATATTAATTAAAATCGCCTAGAAGATCGTATTTATAATTAAATAGATTCTTCTCAGTATAACTTAAAACATCCTAATTTGCTGATAAAAGGGAAGTGAAAAAAATATTTATTTATTTTATCGTTAGTGAATAACTTGCAATGTGATAATATTTTAAACGGTTTTAAAATCACCCAGATTATTTAAGAGTATAACAGATCTTCGCGCAGATGAAAAAAAAAAAAGAAAAACAAAAATAGACAAATCAATAGATATTAATTAAACCTATTTTAAGTATCTTATTCTCGAAAATGTTTTAATATTGCTTCAGTATGCTTACATTAAGTACACAAACTGATAAAGGATTTCTATTGCCATTGGAGAAGTGCTTGAATTTTGTCTGAAGATGTTAATATTGAACCGGATAACCAAAATATATATATTACTTAGGAATGTTTGCTTATCATATCCGTTTTCATGTTGTTTTACTTATAAGAACGAATCAAACTTCGATAAAGTCCAATGGTAGAAAATGTAATGTTTGTTTAGTTTGTTAATTGCTATATATAATATTGTAATGCGTTTTTTTTTCTTTCATGTGTTATTCAGGTATTAGGTTTTTATATATATATCAGGGTATAGAATATACTAAGTAATGATGTAGCTGTGTATAAAGTTATATACATTTATTATCCATATTTATATTATTTTCCCAATGAAGGGAAAGCATAATGTTAAATATTATTTATCTGGTAAGAAAGAGAAATGTTTATCTCTTTCACTGCTAAAACAGATGTTAATATTATATTGAGGAGGGGAACAAATAGACCCAAACTGGTCAAAAATATACACATAATGATACCATTGTTCTATTATATAAAATAATTTAATAAGCATTTTTTTTATTATTGCTTAATTTGGCTTATGAACGAGAATGTCCACTTTAAATACAAAATGTAGTTTAATCCTCCTTGTTTACGTGTACATGGCTTGCTATAATAAAAGGTATAATTATTATTTTGAAATAATTAATGGTTATTTTACTGATATTGGTGGTCTGTTTATAAAACATTAACAGTTTCTGCAATGTGCAATGGAATATTTATGTTTCCACTTAGATTATTAGTGTTGTTTTACCTTGCTATTGTATTGATCAGAATTTGTGATAGATTTTAGGATGAGTTTGGGCTACATATAAGAGCCTTAGATATAATAATAATTAATATTGTACATGGGATGATGGAGAATTCCCCATTGTTGATTAATATGAGAGGATGATATTGTTGGGGCTGATTAAGAGTTAGTGCTTAGAGCATAGTTAAGCCTAAAAAAGGATGATCCCATGGTCTGAATTCTGTTTTCCAGTGAAGAGGCACTGCCCACACTTTTATACCTATGAAAAGGTATCAGAATTGGCCATATTCTTATACAACTATTATGTTGTTTCTTGATATACAACTATCATGTTGTTTTGTAGAGCCTCCTTTATTTAGATCCCTCAAGAAGTTATATAGTTAATATTCCACCGTGTATGATAAAGTGTAGTGTTTTTTTTTTTAAATCGAATAGCAAGGATAAGATAAAAATCAGATTATGGGACACTGATATAGCTATAGTGTTGTCTAATTGAAATAGTGTCTTTCTGATGTTGTGTAATCTTCATCAGTTTATAAACAGACCAACCAAAACTTACTAGTGTTTGTAGAACTTCTACATAAAAGAGCAAGGTGTGTACATGGACAATGTGGATTGGTTTTCAACAAGTAGGTATTTACTGATGAATTAGTAAGATCAGTTAATTAATAAATGGTTAAGTTGTGGACATAGTGAATGTTTTTGGTGTCATATGTGCATTTAACTGATGATGTTTGCCCCACATCAATGCAATGAAATTTTTTATATAGTAAATTATAATAAATTATTACTTGTATTGGAATGTGATAATTGCCCTTATCATATTCTAATAACTCAAACAGCTACAGTTTGATATAATAAATTGTAATTTAGAGTTTGTTGTTTTTTTTTACATTTAAAAGTTGCGTATATCCAAAGGATATTAATACATTTTGTTTGCAATTTCAATGCTAAGATAGCTCAAATAAGTTTAACTATCTTAGTCTACCTGATAGAATAATAAAGAAACATATCCAAAATGTTTGTCATATTAGTTGGTCATTACTTACCACATCATTAATTTCCATCCCTAATTTTGGAATGGATTTATCTTGTTTCATGTAATGTGTCTGAAAGAGACTTGTACATAATGTAAATAAATATTGTTGTGCTAAAAATTTATTTAGTTGTCAGTATTCTTATTGCTAATCAACACACACCACACATTATTATTGTTATTGCTATCGACATATCCTGTGATTATAGGGAAATTGTCATCAATCAATATTGTAAAAGTCACTATATGTAGGTATATCAGAATAATTGTGTTAAGCCCTATAATTTATGAGTATATCTAGGGCATCATAACTTAATAATTAAACATACTAACCTAAAGAATATTAGTTTAAGTGATATACTAAAAGATTAAAAACCTAATATTGGTTTGATCAGTTCATTTGAATCCACAGATCTATCATTCACTGGTCTTGGTCACCTTGTTTCTAATTAATGGAGAAAGAAAGTTGGAAAGCTATTATGTTTAGCTATTGAAAAATTACTCTTACTTATTGGAACTTAAAGTTTAGCATAGTTAGGGAATTTATAGAATTTATTTAAAATTATTGAATATGGTTTAGTAATTCAATTCAGTATTAAGAGATATTTTGTGTGTGTTATGCTTGGGTAGTGGTAAAATCCCTCTCACTGACCCAAGTGTATCTTGTATATCACCCTTTAACCCTTTAACTGTCCAATTGTTCATTCGCTGCAGGTGGTATCACTCAAAGCTTTTAATTAGCCGATGCACAAAATAATGTATCAATTTTTCAAAAGTTATTGACCGTTTTTTTAAATATATTCACTTTAGTTTCGTTTTTAAAAAGTATATTAGTAATTTCTCACATTATAAAAATAAACGAAAGTTTGTTCAAAAATAAATTTTGATTTTTAATTTTAAAAATATTTGTTACGGTTGACATGAAAAGAAACGGCAATCATAATTTCACGTTATGATTTTTTTTTCCCGACTTTGCAATAAATAAATAATTCTTGCTAAAATCGTAACTATTTTTGTAAAATAATATTTATTTTTGACATATTATATGAAAATAATTTGTATTTTATTTGTATTTCATCAAAAAATATTTTTAAAATGCTCTAAAACATTCGTTTATCATTTTCAAAATAAAACAAAAGCGTTAAGTAAATTTTTAATTTTTGGCAGCCATATAAAAATTTTAACAGCCAATAAGATTCAAGAAAAGATGATGAGAAGGCGGAGCTTTTCCATTTTCTTTTGTTTACAAAATTTCAACAGCCAATAAGATTCAAGAAAAGATGTGAAAAGGCAGTGCTTAGTTTTTGTTTGACATAAATCATCAATTAATTGATTTTTTACTTGTAAAATAATTCAATAGATGGCAGTATATTATAAAACTTTTTGCGTTCTAAAAAATGACGTTAAAACCGTAAACGTAGTCCAAAAACTAAGCAATTTACAGCGATGTCAAATTTACTCGATTAAAACGAATATGTATCAAAAATTGCCTCGATTAAGAACGAGTCAAACAGTTAAAAGGTTAAGCTATGTGAATCCTGAGAAGGATAAGTTATATAAAGTTGTGATAGGATTTGAATTTAGGATAAATTTGTATCCAGTTAATTATTATAATTAGAGTGCAATTGTGTTACATTCACCATGAGATATAAGGTCAACCAAACTTTAAAGTATCTATTACTTCGTTTGTCTGAAATGTATAGTTGGTTTTGACTTTATGGTGAATATTCTGGTCTTAGTAAGTTTAGAATCTGTATTTAATTTAATTGTCTTATTATCATTTAATTCAATATCAAATTTAGAGTTCTGTACATCATCTTTCATCATCATCATTCCTCTCCTCTGTCATTTCAATATTTTTTTATTCTCTTTTTCGATCCTAATTCATTATGCAAATTCACTCATCATTCATTAGCTCTTATTCCATTCTCATCTTAATCATCCATTAACTCTTACACATCTTCATTCTCAGACTCATTTTATTTTATTTAATTATTACTTATTTTCATCATTCATTTAATCATTTACATCCTCATTCACTTATTGCCTAATTTATACTTCTAATTTCATATTCATTCCATCGATCTAATTATTATTTATTTATTAGTTTGACAAATATGAAGTTTATTTTATAATTTTTTGTTTGTTTGCTTGTTTGTGGATTTTGAGGCTAGCTTGACCAGAAATTATTAATCACCTTATGATCTTCTCTAAGATTATAGTTTCATGCGAGCTTAGCTAATAAAGAAATCATCTTTAGTTTGTCATTTGTTTTAGGCACATGTTCTAGATTAGTTGTGGCTAGGAGGGTTACAGAGAAAGATATGGTTTCCAAACATGTAAATTGGACTAGTTAGATTAGTGGGAAAGGGTACAGGAAAGATTATAGCACCTAAAAATGTGTGATATGCTTTATTTATGATTAGAGCAATGTAGGAGATGGTTACAATTGAAATTAGGCCATGCAACAAGATTGATTGATTGAGGATGATGAAGGTTACATGGAATTATGGCACCCAGAAATGTGTAGGCCTGATTGTCCAATGATCAGAGGAGGTTACAATATATATTGTAATGGGCACATATGCTGTTACATTAGTTTTTTAAAATTAAACATAATAAAAGTTCACAAATAAAAACTTCTTTTTTAAGAATTAAAAATTGAAAATTAAAAATCATCTAAACTCTAATATATAAAATTGCACAGATGAAAAAAATTATTAAACGAAAACTTTATTAAAAAGGAAAAAGTATTTTAAAACTAAATTTTCAGTAAAGATTTACAGATAAAAATATATCTAAGTTTGTACAATAAATTAATTAATGTTATTGTAAAATGGAAATGATTATTTTAATTAGTCCAAGTGAACTAGCCTTTGGGCATTTTAAAATATATAAGAAACAGTCAGATAGGAGAAAAAACAATAAAACTAATAGCAATAAAAGAAATCCCTCAGGAATCGGACCTCAAGAAAAAGGTCATCATCATCATGACATAATGTTGAGTTAATCCACAAAATTAATATAAAAAGAAAAAGTTTGGAAATAAATTTTAGTGAAGAAAGAGCTGGGAGAGAAGATAGAGATGTGACAGCAGAGGTGTTCTATATGTGTTGCAGGAGAAGGGATTGAAAAGATGCACTCTTCAATCCCTTCAGTTTTGCTTGAAAAAAATGGAAGGAAAGAGAAATGACCAATTGTTTTCTTATACTATGGACCACAGGACATCAGGGAAATTAACACTGGATCCCAAACTGCAAGCAACTGATAAAGATGAACTTTTTTAAACCATAAGAACTTTATGAACTCTAATAAGCTTTAACTATATTTCTAAAACTCCGGTATACGAAAAGAATAAGAACTTTAAATTCTAAAACTTGTTCCCTATTTTATAGAAATAGAATCCTATCTGACCAACTTAATTTATTAATAAGTAATTTTATTTGATGTATTTCTTTTTTAAAATCATTTCCATTTTTTTTTGTTCTTTTAAGTTTTTATTATGATTTTTATTTTTCATTAAACTAAACTAAATAAATGCTAAACTTAAGTCGGGTGTGAATGGTTGCATAAATTCGTAAAGTTATGTTAGTTTAAGGGAGGGTAATCTTAGGTTATTTGTTTCATAGTTAAATTGGGTCAATGGATTGGATATATTGGTGTAATTAGTAAATGTAGTATGAGTTCCACTACAGGCAGGATTGCATTATATGCGCACACCCCCTTTCTGCCTATGGAATGGGATAGTAAGATGGAAAACGCAGTCCCTGCCTATGGAGTTTTTTTTTTGCTCTTCCCATGAGACAGATGTAATATTCCTGTCTCGATGAGAGTCAATGTTTTCTTGAACCATGCTATTCAGATGTACATTCCTGACAGTATGGTATTTTGTGCTGTTGTATTCATGATACATTGAATACATCGATGTATCAGATAGGTTGATGTTAGTTTAACTGCAAACTTTTGGCCTAAGGTTAAATAATGGATAGAATATTTTCTTTTCAAATGCAATCTATGTAGTCTATTCATACTCGACACTCTAATAAATATTAATCTCATCTGTGCAAACTTTTAAAATAAATAAAAACAGTTAAATTTTAAATTCAAATCTAAAGTAAAATAAGTTATAATGTTTTGTAAAAAAAAAATATTAAAGTTATACTAAAATAATTTTAAATCTTATATATGTTTAAATAAATGTTTGTGTATGTTATTACTGGCAGTGGTTTCTTTTATTTTGAAAATATCTTTAGATAGAAATATATTTTAAAAATCTTTATTAAAATTTATAAAAATGTTTTAAATCTCTGCTACTCCATGAGCTAGTGACATTGGGCTAATGGTCGGAATAAAATATATATAAAATTTTTTTTTAACTTACTTATCTGCCTACTATATAAATTTTCTAGGTTCAAGTAGCCTAGTGGCACTCTGTAGTGCAGATATGATAAAACTCACATTCTTTCAGACCATTATAATTGGACTCCCAATGTGGCATGATGTTTAATAAACCACGAAAACCCTGAGCAAATATTTTTAAAGTGAAATATTTTTTACCTATATTACATAAAACTGTATACTTTAAATCTTATAAAAGCACTGCCAGAAAGAAATAGCACATATATTAAAAACGAGAAAAAAAAGATATTAATAATTTGAAAACTAATTTTTTTAAAAAAAAGTCAAAAGGTTGCAATTAATGTTTTTTTTTTTTAATGTGTATAGGCACACACAGCCATGTAAGTTTATGATTGTAAATGTGGTACCTTACGATGAGTACTATTTGGGAATTTACTTCAGAGTAACCCTATTTAAGCATTTCAATCAGTCATAAATAAGTTGGTGGTATATATAATTGTGCTGCAAATATACATGTATAAACCCATTATCCTTAAAACATATTTACTTCAATGCAACCTCCTTAAATAAATATTGCTTATCGTGCCATTTGTTAGAAATGAAATATAGAGAAAATAGAATTTTTTGGGGGGAGGAAGCGTAAATGTAGATATTCATAGGAAAACGATAGTAAACATTTTTTTTGTTTGTAGTCTTTTTGTAAAATTACTAACCGAATGTTTTTGTAAATGTCTTTGTTAATCATGTACCATAATTACTAACTCTAAGTAAAATATTTTTTGTTTATTTTTTTTAAGCAAGTTTACTGATATGTAACGGGCACATATGCCATTACATTATTTTTTTTAAATTAAACATGAAAAATAAAAGTTCGTAAATAAAAACTTCTTTTTTAAAAATAAAAAATTGAAAATTAAAAATCATCTAAACTCTAATATATAAAATCGCACAGATGAAAAAAATTATTAAATGAAAACTTTATTAAGAAAAAAAGTATTTTAAAACTAAATTTTCAGTAAAGATTTAAAGATAAAAATATATTTAAGTTTGTACAATAAATTAATTAATGTTATTGTAAAATCGAAATGATTATTTTAATTAGTCCAAGTGAACTAGCCCTTGGGCATTTCAAAATATATAAGAAATTGTCAGATAGGAGAAAAAACAATAGAAACTAATAGCTAATAAAAGAAATTCCTCAGGAATTGGACCTCAACAAAAGGGTCATCATCATCATGATGTAATGTTAAGTTAATCTGAAAAATTAATATAAAAAGAAAAAGTTTGGAAATAAATTTTAGTAAAGAAAGAACCAGGAGAGAAGATAGAGATGTGACAGCAGAGGTGTGCTATATGTGTTGCAGGAGAAGGGATTGAAAAGACACACTCTTCAATCCCTTCAGTTTTGCTTGAAAAAAAAGGGAAGAAAAGAGAAATGACCAATTGTTTTCTTATACTGTGGACTACAGGACATCGGGGAAATTAATGCTGGATCCCAAACTGCAAGCAATTGATAAAGATTAATTTTTTAAAACTGTAAGAACTTTATAAACTCTTATAAGCTTTAACTTGTTTCCTATTTTATAGAAATAGAATCCTATCTGACCAACTTAATTTATTAATAAATAATTTTGTTTGATGTATTTCTTTTTTAAAATCATTTCCATTTTTTTTGTTCTTTTAAGTTTTTATTATGATTTTTGTTTTTCGTTAAACTAAAGTAAATAAATGCTAAACCCAAATCGGGCATGAATGGTTGCATAGATTTGTAAAGTTATGTTAGTTTAAGGGAGGGTAATCTTAGGTTATTTGTTTCATAGTTAAATTGGGTCAATGAATTGGATATATTGGTGTAATTAGTAAATGTAGTATGAGGTCCGCTATGGGCAGGAATGCATTATATGCCACACACCCCTTTTTTGCCTATAGAATGGGATAGTAAGACAGAAAATGCAGTCCCTTCCTATGGAGTTTTTTTTCTGCTCTTCCCATCAGACAGATGTAATATTCCTGTCTCAACAAGAGTCAATGTCTTCTTGAACCATGCTATTCAGATATACATTTCTGACAGTATGGTATTTTGTGCTGTCGTATTCATGCTACATTGAATACATCGATGTATCAGATGGAATGACATTAGTTTAACTGTGAACTTTTGGCCTAAGGTTAAATAAGAGATAGAATATTTTCTTTTCAAATGCATTCTATGTAGTCTATTCATACTCGACACTCTAATAAATATTAATCTTATCTGTGCGAACTTTTAAAATAAATAAAAACAGTTAAATTGTAAATTTAAATCTAAAGTAAAATAAGTTATAATGTTTTGTAAAAAAAAAAATATTAAAGTTATACTAAAATAATTTTAAATATTATATATGTTTAAATAAATGTTTGTGTGTGTTATTACTGGCAGTGGTTTCCTTTATTTTGAAAATATCTTTAGATAGAAATATATTTTAAAAAACTTTATTAAAACTTATAAAAATGTTTTAAATCTCTGCTACTCCATGAGCTAGTGACATTGTGCCAATGGTCAGAATAAAATATATATAAAAAATTTTTTTCTTAACTTACATATCTGCCCACTATATAAATTTTCTAGGTTCAAGTAGCCTAGTGGCGCTCTGTAGTGTGGATACGATAAGACTCACATTCTTTCAGACCGTTATAATATATATATATATAGGTAAAAGTTTACTTTAGCGACCACAGCATAAAAATCATGTTTGCCCTCTAGTTTTCAAAATTATAAGTAAATTATTATTCGGAAATCTTACGTATGTACTACTATATTACAATTACATTAAAATTTATTAAAATGTAAAAGATAAAAAAAAAAAACATTTACCATTTTAAAGAAGTTGAAATAATTGCACTAGTTTAATTAAAATAATTAGTTTAAATTATTTGAAACTTAAGAATTTAAACTATCGGCATTTATAACTGAAGAATTTTAACTATCTCGATGGTTCTCGGCGGAATAGATGACAATGGGGAGCTATTAGTCATCGAAATCGACGAAACATATTATTTCCACAGAAAATACCACAGGGGGACTACATGCTTCTTGACAAGTTGCGGATAGAACGGCTGGCTCATTGGAGGCCCTAATTCAGCAGTACATTTTACCAGGGACTCGCATAGTTCCAGATGGCTGGGCTGTGTACAATAATATCAGCAGACTTAGCAATGGGGTGCACATGCATTCGGTTGTCGTCCACCAGGACAACTTCGTGAATCCCAAAGACCAAGACATACATACCCAGAATATTGAGAATATGTGGATGAGGGCCAAGCATAAGCTGAAATTCCAATCTGGTACCAGCAGGGTTTTATTTTCATCGTACCTCCAAGAATTTGCCTTCCGCAGTAGATATAGCACTGCCACCCTTTTCTCCAACTTCCTGCTATGCATAGGGTATAATTATGCTTAAAAAGGTAAAAAATTTTTTATTATCTTTTACATTTTAATTAATAAATATTTACTATAATTGTAATATAAGACCAGCTACGTAAGATTTTAGTTCTAATTTTAAAAACTAGATGGCGAATATGCCCTGGTTGCTAAAGTAAACCTTTACCTATATATATTATAACAAAACCTGCTACACCAAAGTTGATGGTGCCAGATATACTGGAACCACAAGGTACACCATGCAATCGTCTTGCGTTGTTAGCCGAGAGGTATCGCAGCTGCCATGCAAGCAAGTAGTTGGTTGCAGACGGTTGTGGGTTCACGTCCCGGCCGATGCTATGACATATGGAAAAAAAAAATATGACTAAGTAGTTGGATGATTTAGATGAAACATGTCCACCAACCTACAACAAGTCATATCCAAAATTCATGATTTAATTACACATTTGGGTGCATCAGATGTTACTAAATCAAGAATAACATATAGTAAAGGGAGAACATCTCACTACTGTCAGATCTAGGTCTTCAAATAGGATGCTAAAGATGTCACAATGAAATGTCCAGTTCCAAGTCACATCTACTTTCAATATACTAACTTATAATTTACTAACAATATTTCAATGTAACTTAGACCAGTGCATATTCATTACATCTCCCTTTTTAGGCCCCATTCCACCACAGAATTTGAACTCAGGGAGTTCTTACAATCAGCTCTCTTCAGGGATGGATCTACTCAATTATAAACCCAATATACCTATATATAAGCATAGATATAAAAAATACTGATAATGATCAATTATTTACATGAGCAATACATAATGATGACAATGCTCATCAAACTTTTAATAGTGTAAATTCATAATGTGATGATGATGATCAATATCTAATGGTATCAATGCACACTGATGATGGTGATGATCAAACAGAGATCAGACTGATTTAAACAACTTAATTTATTAACAACATATAAAAATATTTACAAACAAAAAAATAATAAAATAGATAAATATTCAATTATCAACAATAGTTTTTCTATCATCTTGATGTCATTCATTAGAAACAAAATAATTTTAAAGTATACTATATACAAAATTATACTATATAATTTATCAAATATGTACATTAAACAAAATAAAGAAAAGCACAATGAAAGTTTACTAATTATAAAACTACCCCATTAAAATAGTTATTATAATCTTTTTAGACTAGGGTAAGTATATTATAATTCTAACTGCACCACTCCCTTTATTTGTATGCAAGTCATGGTAGAAATTAATGACAGGTAAAGACCATTCATTCAGTGAGTTAATTATGCATTCAGAATAAAACAAAATTACAAGTAAATAATAGTAAATTATTTAGTCTTATTGTCTTAAAGTCTTGCCCTCAATGTTATATATATATTTCAACACATGATATCTATCCAGCCACTGTTTCTACTTTTCAATTGTAGGTGATCGAATTTGAAAAATGAATTTTAAATACACAATAAAAAAAAATTACAATATATAAACTTTCAAATAAAAATGACAAAAGCAAAAAAAATAATCATCACGTGAATAAGATATATAATTTATCTTGAGTAAAGCAAGCACTCAGTCCAAAAAATGTCAATATCCATGGCAACTTTGTTGTTATTTATATACCTCATGCTCCTTGATTGAAACAAATGCATATGAAATATCTTTCCTGACCAGATGAATCCATGGAAAATGGCTGCACACCAGTGTTCTTGAGATAGATATTCAAATGAAATATTTTATAATTTCATCATTCCATAATTTCCTAATGACATCAAAGTTAGCTGGAAAGTCCACAGCTTTGGCTTTCTACCCCAAATACATCATAATGTTGCCTTTATTATAAACTATATTTATAACTTGGCTTACTTATATATATATATATAATTAGCTTTTAAAGAAAACAGTCAATTTCTAATAGTTTCAGAGGTCCTTTGCATTATTTTTAGTATAATGAATTTTATCTTGCAGAATAAATCAAGTCACCAGTTCAAATTACAGTTTAACTTCTTGAAACTAATATTAAAATTTTGTTTCTTTTTTTTAGATGCCAAAAAGTTTCTTTTTTAAAAAAAAAGAAATAAAAACTTAACTTTTTGAAGTCAGTTTAATTCCAGATTTTTTTTTTTAAAAAACTGGAATGCTATTCTGCTGCTAATTTTTCCAATAAAGAGCAACGCTGCCTTGTCACGTGTTTGATAAAAAACCTTTTTTTACAACTTGATAAATAAACAAATATTATTTTTATCATTATTTTTCACTATTTCAAACCCGATCATTTATACAACAATATTGACCTCATATAAATTTTAATTTTTTATTTGTCTTATAAGTCAGTCAATTAGTATTTGTAATTAATAATATTAAATGAATAAAAAAAATAGAAAATAATTAATTTCTACCAATAGATGAACAGATCAATTTATATGCACATATATATTTCACGTGAATAGCAAATTCATTTGCTTCCTCACAATAGATAAAAAAAAAGTGAGAATTTCCCAAACATATTAATTTACCTTATGTTTATACATAGATATATATCATGTAGAAAACAAATTTATTTGCTTTCTCACAATGGATAAAAAAATAATTAACTTATCAAACATATCAGTCTACATGTAGGTCTATAAATATATATACTACACTTGTCTAAGCAATTATATAAGATATTTTATTTCAAACACATTATTTTATCTATATGTTTATATATAGATATACTACATTTGTATAAGCAAGTAGATAAGATATTTACTTGCTTACCACTTGGTCTGAATTCATATATTGAAAAAGAAATTGGAACAGGTGTGTAGGTCAGTTGTAAGCCAACTCTTACAATATATATATATTGTAACCCTCTAAAGTGTGGTCAACTCCTTAACGTAAGTGCACTGAGAATCGTAACCTCGATCACTGATCAATTCCCACTACACATTGTCAGCTATTAAGAGCTGTATCCAAAAGCATATTATGCTATCTATTTTATGCACCAAGGACCACAACCAACATCTGGAACAACTTATCACAGACCAAACTAATGATCTAACATAAACTTTTATGATTTAATTTGATCGCAGCCAGGGTGTACCGCGATGACTTATCATAGTAGTGTGATAAAATACATTAAACAAATTATAAGTGCAATGTGATTATGTTACAAACCTTAATTTGCGATTTTATTGTATGAGACCCGATGGCTGACCATGTACAAGATGGCATAATTTGTGGCAATACATAAGATTATGAAATTTTAAACCATCTATATGATTTTTAATACGAATACTAGTCCAGGTAAAGCTTTGCAATAAATAAACATAAATAATTGGGTTCTTTTTATAGTTTAACTATATCACTGAGACTCTTTTCATACTGACAAATGACAATTTAAAATGTTAAGTAAATATATTCAATCATATCATTATTTGGTAAATCTGTTTTTAGGTTTACTAATCAATTTGTATTGTATACTATAATCAACTACGCAAAGCCAAAATGATGGAAAAGGTAAATGGGATTTTATTGTACCATACACATCATAAACTACCAAAGACTAAAAGCATCCAAATGTTTTCTCAAAATATTACTAAACTCTGATATCATGTTGACAATAGTATGTACTTCAATGTATGCTCTATCCAAGGTTTATGATTTCTGATTTTAAGAATGACACATAGCAACGGCACAGTAAGTTTAATTATAAATCAACGTTTATTTACAAATTTATGAATAATAAATAATTAATTCTAATGTTATAATTAAAAAACATAAATAAACAAATAAAATAAATAAATTATAATTCCATCGACTTTCTTCACTAACATATCATAGGTACGGTTTTAAAAACCTAATCATACCTTATTTCAATTTGATATAATGAATCTTGAGCAAATTATACTAAATTCAACATCAACTCATGAAATATTTAACGTCATTTCCAGATTCAATAAATCCATACCGCAAACTTATAATAATATAATAAATAATATTATATCTGTAATATTTAGCTATAATGCAATCATTAAATAAAATGAAAATTTAAACTTACACTCCGGTAAATAATAATCAACCGACAGTTAATTATTATGAAGTAACTTGAATAGAATGTCCTGCTACAATTTGACGATCTAACTTATTAACTATACTTAAAAATGGAAGAAGATGATTTAGCAGATTAACTAAATACTTTGCCCAACTTATATCTATGAAGTAAAACATATTCCTGTGGATGCGTTCATCTACACATAGGAATTAAATAATACTAAACGCTTTGTGGATTGATACACCATCATAAAGTAATACGTATAATTACACAATTCCGCGGATTAACCACCAGCGCTGGAATGAGTGTAAAATACAAAAATGGCAATTAAATAATCTGCGGATTAACCACCAGCACAGATTAATGCCTTTCAACATTAAAAAACAACATTACTATTTACCTCATATTAAAGTGCAAAATCATCCTCCTCAGTTATTCTGATCATTCAGAATACACTAACACTTTAGCAAATGTGGGTTCTTGCATAATAAAATGTTACACTAATCAGGACAACTAATGTACTAACTTATCTTGCTTAAAATAAAACATGTGTAATACAATATAAGTAATATTAGTATAGGAATATAAATCTGGAAAGACTCACAAAATACCTCACGAAAAATTGATACATCTCATAAATTCATTTAGTACTTTTCAAGCTTTTTCGCAAGCGCTATTCTCTTGAATAAATATTTTATTCAACCCCTATTAATTTAAACTTAATAAAATATAACTTATGAACTTCACATGCAAGTTCATATAACGATAAAATTAAAGTAATGAATTATTCATCAAATACATAAAATCTAACGGGTGTGTGTGATATAAATTAAATGTATAGCATTTTATAGTTCACCACATGAATTTTAGCAGGTGTGTGTGTCACAAATTAGATTGTATAGCATTTTATAACTACAGATATGATCCGTGAAATCCATGTACGATGTGTCGAATAATAAATGTATGAAGTAATAGCTATAATTATGGTTGAATTCCATACATGTAATTTTATCCATTTGTGTTAGTTATTATCAGCAATATTAGATTAACGATTTTACGTGGCTCCATAAACAAGAAACAATTTCAAAAATATGACTCGCAGAACTTAAATGAAAATGTTTTTCAAAAGTTATTAATTTCTACATTTCTCTATTAAAAATGTTCCAAGTTTATTACATCCATGCTAATATTTATTTATCCACGCTTAAATCTAGGAATAATAATTACAGCAATTAATTCAATCATTCCAAACTGACGATAAAATTAGAAAATAGCTTTGATCATTTATTGAAGACTGTTTATTATCCAAATGACAAACAAATTAATTAGCAAATATATTACTGGCATTATAAAGTTAAATATCAATCAATACTATATTTTTATTAGAATTTGAAATGGAAATATTAAACTATGTTGATAACTTTAACATTTTACTTTAATTTAAACTTCTTCTTTTTTAAAAAACAAATTTCCATATTTATAAAACTTTTGTAATTAAAATACTTATTTAATTTTTCCAAATTGTAGAACAATAAACATTTTAAAACATACCAAATTCTTGCAATTAATTCTTTTAAACTGGGAAGCTCCGACATTTTAAATGTAATATTGGGAAATTATTACCGGTGATTTGATCCACTTGGCCAGCCGACTTGAACAGACTTTAAATTTAGCAATTCATCTTAGAATTAAATACCACAATGTTATTTTTACGTTAATAGAAAATTTTTGGTAATCCGTTTACTTGTTAAATATTTTAAAATAGGCTTATCAAATTTACACCATTTGCCTTTTTACCATTTTCTTTTCTTTCTTTCTCCCTCCAAAAGCAAAACTAACAGACGATCTTCCTCCTAAATTCGCGCTCTTTTCTTTTTTACATTGAGACACATACGTAATTACTGTATTTATTTTTAATAATTTATTTTAATTGAACAAATGGTTTTTTTTTTTTTATTCAATATAAATAATTTTTAAGATCACTTTAAACAAATAAAACAAAATATTATATTTTAATACTATTTTACCAAATTTAATGTGTTGTTAAAATTTTTAAAAAGTTAAACATTCTGGTATGAATTAGTATATGGAACGAATCAAATTTAAGTTTATTAAAATAATATAAGAGAGTAATCTGTTCAAAGTGAAAATCAAGCCAATCAAATCACCAAAGAAGACAGAGAAATTTTTCATACTAGTTACATCAATTATTATATTTTATGCTAAAATATATGGTTACAATATATATATATATATATATATATATTGTTACCTTCTGGTTTGGCACCAGAAATAGTCATTGTAGTAATGTGGTAGTATATCAGTAATATCTGATATAATCCTTTCAAAAAAAAAATGAAATAACGTGAAATTTTAAAAAAAAATTTATTTTGACTATAACTGTAATCAATAGTAAGTGTAGGTATAGTTAAAATATTTCTCAAATGTTGGTATCTTGTTTTGGGGTATAATCAGTGATAGAATAGGGGAGTAGCTTGTTGTATGCATAATCAGTGCAGTTTAGGTTGTTACTTACTTGTTTTATTTGCTCATAAAGCAGTATTCAGTTTTGTTAGAATGATTTTCTAATCCATTTGTTTTATACATTTAAAATTATAGAATAAACAGTAAAATATGTTTCACTCATCATCATTCACATTGTCATTTCAGTCAGAATAGTATAATACCTTTAGCATATTACTACTGAATATTCATTCATTATCCAACTTCATTTTTCATTCATAAGTTTCATTAAACCATTAAATACCCCACATTACATTCAAATATTTAATTATATCAATAACAGTATTAAAAATCTAACTTAATAAATCAGTAAATTATGGACAAGTAAATTATATAATGACAAATACTGTAAAATATTTTATTTATTAAAACAATTGTCATCAATTTTACTTTTACTGCTTTAAAAACATTTAATTATTAGTTCAATTTTTTTTTTTTCATTTATTTAAAAGACAAAATATTTTTTTTTTCATCTCTTTTTTTTTTTTTTACTGTCTAAAGTTTTTGCATAATTAAGTAAGTTTGCCAGTGGGAGGAGCGATTGGCAATTTTTTTCTGGTGATGTAATGTGACATTATCGTAAACAATTTGAAAGGAACAAGGTGATGTAATGATTATTAAAAAAGTTTATAAAAGGAATACTTATTACTTTTGAAGAGGTCAGTCAGTCAATTATTACTTCAGTCAGAGTCAATTATTAGAACTTTTATGAGGGCAGTTATAGCTAACCAAAGACAGCTATAACTAAGTTATTTAGCAAAGTTTAATAGCGAAATTATTTTTTCTCTTCCAGAGTTCAAGTTAAAAATTTAATTATATTATTTTGTTTGCGAAATGAGTACTTAAAAACCACTGAAAGATACATCAATTTTGCTCTGGCTGATTATTCAAATTGTCCCAATGTTATGCTAGAGTACATGTAAGTGTCATATTTTATTATTCAAGATAAATTATTATTTAAGAAATGGAAATGCTTAATAGGACTGTTAAATTGTTTTATTTAAATTTAAAATTAACAGGGAAGAATAAAAGTATATTTGTTTATTTTATAACAATTAAGTTTTTAAGTTATAATTATACTATGAAAGGAATAACTGTCCTGTGCTTCATTTATGTGTGCGAAAGATGTGAACTGTCATTGAACATTCTCAGAACTTTAATGAACCAATTTTATGCCAAATATAAACGAAAACTCAAAATTTAAAATATACACAAGGAACATGTAATTTTATTGTCATATATATTAGAATAGCAGTGGCGTAATTATTTATATTTTTACCTTTGGAAAAGAAAAATATAAAATTAAATATGTCATTAAATGTACTTTAATAATTATTTGTTCTTCTAGACTAGTGGGAAGAATGAAATTATAAATGGATAAAGTTATGTGACATTGCTGTATTAATATTACCAATGAGTTTATCTAAATAAATATTATTAATTGAATAACTCCGTATATTTTTAAATGGCTTTATGATTGTGAAATTAAATGTTAAGTATATCCTAGGAATAAAGTACAAACTTCTATTTTATTTGCGTTATGAAATATATTGTTTTATTATGGAAATTCATTATTTACAACGTTAATAGCAATTCATTAGTTGATAACTAAAAACATTGAATATGCTCTTATGGATTCAACAAAGAAAAATAATATTGTGTCATTTCTCCTGCAGGAATTGTACCATTCTGTGTTAATATTCATCTTATGCAGTATAATTATTTTCCTTATCTATTTGAAAACATGACAAGGAAAGTCATGTAAAAACTTTTATAAACTTTCATTTCTTTTCGTTTGGAAAGAAAAAAAGAAGAGAACTTTATTTTATGTAATGGTATTTTAGATAGATAGTATTAGTTAAAGAATGTTTTATTATTTTAAATGTTTATTATATGTATTATTATTATTATATTTCTCTTCAAGAATGTCTCAAATAGCATAATATAAAAATACATTATGCTGATAATTTTATTTTTATTATTGTTATAATTTTAATAAGATAAGTTTGGTCATGCATGTGTTAATAATCCACGCACAAAATAGAACCAATGAAAGAGTCCATTTATCATTCCAAAAGGGTGAATAATTATTTTAAAAAAAGAGTTCATTATATCAAATCTTACCGAATATATTTCTTTTTATAAATTAGAAAATAATTATTTTCAATAGTTATTTTATCTATAATATTCAATTTTATTATTTATTTAAGTTTGATTTAACTAGATTCATGCCAATATTAATGTATTATATTATAAAAGAATTATTCGTCTTGCTTTGTCCATAGTAATTAGTATTTTATTCTCCAACCATTCTTTGAACATTACCAGGTCCTAAATGTTGTCAGATATGAGATATTTATTCTTTATTAATTCTAGCAGTAATAATTAATATTTTAACAGTAATTCTTTGCTTACTGCGATTTTAAATGGTCTGTATATCATATGCTTATACGTGTGTGTGTCTATTATTAAACTTATTTATAATTATATGTAATTGCCAGTGAAAATGATTTAAATCAATCGGATTCGGAAGGAAAAGAGGATCAATCATTTGAAGAATTAGAAAGTTGTTTAAGAGAGAATTATTATTTTTTGTTATGACTGAATGAAAAGTATTTTGTGGCTATATGCTATAAAGTTTACAATGTTTATAATATTTTATGGGGTTGAATCAGTGTATTTGTTAGTTGAATATTTAATATGGGTAGTTGCCCAGTGTATTGTAGTGTATAGGATTGAGTAATCCTTTATTTTCCATTTATTGGAGTATTTTTGATAGGAGTGAATTGAATCCTTCTTTATATTTGATATACTGAATTAAAAGTGTATGAAGCTAGAGATGTTTTCTCCCTGATTTTTATTTGGTGATGAGTTTTTCCACCAATTATTTAGTCTTAAAGATGGACTTGGAAGTTATTGTGGTATTACCTGTTTTGAATTATATAAATCTGTTATCCCATGTGTGTATTGGATGTTTTCCAGCTTATGCTATAGCCTAGTGTTTGATGGTTTATGATAAAAAAGAAGAATAAAGGGAAAGGAAAGTATACTGTCTTATAAAACAGCTGTATTATAGTTGATAAATAAAGATTGATTGATCATCACTTCCAACCGTATTATGATTATATTGAAATATCACAAGCAAACCGATTAGATTGATTAACATTATTTATTTATTTTCTTTGACACACAGCATAATACAGATTCATGCACAAATTGTTAATTTGGATATAAAAAATTCATTATTAATGGAGAACTTTACTTATCATGTTAAAACATTTTGTAGTAATCATTTAAGCTTCATCTCATTGATTTTTATCATTTAATCATAATTTGCATAAATAATTAAGCAAAGATAGGACATTAGTTAAAGAATACAAAGATTTACTTTATTTTGGCAAAGCAGAACCTAATTATCCAATAGAATACTTTACTTCAAGAGTAGAAATAAATACAAATCCCAATTCCGATATCTTGTGCTCTGGCACTAACGTAACAGAAACCAACGTAATTATGCCAACATTATATATCAATTATGAGACTCCCGATGAGTATAACTATCAGGAAAATGATTGTAAATCGGACAATCTCAATAAATCAGGTCATAATAGGAATAATCCGGAATCTAATGAAAAGGAAAAAGGAAATAATGTTGAAAAAAAAAACCATTCCATACTTAATACATCAATATCTGAGAATATGTCAATCATACACATGAGAGTTGATGGCACTGCCAATGGCTGCAAAACCAAACTTAATAACCGGAAGTCGCACAATGCACCTAAATCCAACCCTAGTTGGAGTCATCAAACATCCAAAATCCTGCCCCAAAATATACTAACATACCAGCTAACTCAAAATCAACCCATTTCTGGTGAACAGAGGGTGCTAGCTGATGATGCTGACTGTTTTACTTCCACATCAGAAGACAAAATGAACATTATAAACGCATATAAGCCAAAAGCTAATAAAACTGTATATACAAATCCCCTTGCATTAAGCCCAGATGATAAGCATCCAAGCACAAAATTACTATCTAATCATAGTCAAATAGATAGTGAATCATTTCCCAGTTTAATTTTTCATAACAGCATTAGAAATAATGCAGGATGGCTCAAGGAAGTACACTATCCAAATAGAGATAAAAATAATGTGCAAACACAATCGTTTGAACATCCTATAGCTGGTCATCCACCACTCAACACTTGTCAGAATAATGTCTCCCCTCCTGTCACTTCAAAACATACCTTATTGATGGGAAAACAAGAAGAACTTGATCATAATTTCTTAAATCTCACACATGCAAATAATGCAAATTTTACTAAACTACAAACTAACCCTGCTGATGAAACTAAATGTATCACACTTCCTATGTCATATGCTAGTGCAGCTTGGGCTGGAATAACTCAATCTGGGTCGGTTAACCACTCTAGCAATGGCCAACCCTTTCTTCCTGCAGGTCACAATACTGATCACCAAGCCAGCAATGCAAATCAAAAAACTGTGGGAATGGACATTCTTGAGTTGATAGAACAGCAATCACACCATGCAGATGATCTGGCTCAAGTGGATCCAATTGAAAGTAATATTACACTAAATCAACTTTCAGTGGAGCAAATGGATACTATTGTCTCAAATTTTAACCTGACTATTCAAAACATGCTTCTGAAATCGCTGGCTAACTATAGCAATGATAAGAGTATTATTATACTAGCAGTAACAGACCTAAAGTGTGCTCTGTTTAAATTTCCAATGAGTGCCTTATTTGAGTTAATTAGTAGAGCAAATATTGCAAATGAAATACATAGGATCTCTACCCATCCGAATGACCACAATGTAGCAGTCGAATTTAAGACCTGGGCTGGCAGAAATAACTTTAAAAGCAAATGTAAAGTATTGGATGATAAGATCATAGCAACTGTAGATATAAACAGATCATCCACTCTAAATGGGTCAATAAAATATTGCATTACATGAATAGATGAATCTTATTTACAAGAGATATTGGAACCCTTTGGCAAGGTGACTAGTTTCACCTACCTTCCAATTGACAAAACATTTAACAACATTCTCTTGAACAAAGCAACATTTAAACTGCTCCTAAAAAAGGAAATAGTGCCAACAGATATTCCAACAGTGTTGTCGGCTAGAGGCTGTCCATGATATTATCTTTTTCAGGGGTTAGGCCACAGTGCTTCTACTGCGGACAAAGAACACACCTGATTAAGGAGTGTTTGAATCATATATGTACATCTTGTGGTCAAAAAAAGGTCACACTCACAGATGTAGGCAACAACAGACTTCTCATTCAGTTCCAGAGGTGCAACGTGCTTCACAACAACCGAGTGCACAACACAACAATGTAGAACAGCAAGATGAACTCAACTTAAAGCAAACAAATAAAAAAGTATCCTAATACATGAAAGGAATCAGCCCTCCTTAATTAACAGTAATCAGGATTACAAACATAACACATCGCATAACAATAGTCACAAAAATCAAAACAATAATCAAAGGCCATTGGAATCAAAACCAAAAGATTCCCACAATAATGAACCTAGGAATTTGCATGAAGGCCTAGGTTTCAGCTCAGTCACAGCGTCTGGTAATAGGGCTGGTGAAAACAATACAAATCAAGATCAAACCAAACCATAAAAAAAGATGGAAATACCAAAACCTAACTCCACCCAAGGTAAATACAACATCTCACCAAGTCCTAGTGACACACTGATAGCTGTGAGTAATGAAAATATCACTCCTTACCAAACACCAGTAGATTCTGCCACTTCCTGGTCTGCAGATGAGATGGAGACATTCATCACTCCTAACACCAGTCATAAAAGAAAACCATGGGTTGTATCTAATCCTAGCTCAGGAGAAGAAGAGATAGCATTCCCTCTGAGGCAAAAGTCCAAACCCACAATATCAAATGCAACTAACAATAGGTGTAAAGGAGCCACAGAAAAGAAATGCAAGATTAATCTTCCATCTGATTTGGTAACTAGTTATCCAACCAATGTTTTGCCTGTGGATCTCCCCACTTCAGATTTAAACATCCCTCCTAACATCTGCAAGGAAATTAATAAAAAAAAGAGTCTGCTAATACTTCATTGAAACCACCTGTGGTGGAATCTAGCAGGCCATCTTGCAATGGATAACAATAAATGTTTAATCTCTGCTGTCAATGTCCAAGGTATAAATTCCCTTGATCGTATTAATGCCATCATGCATTTCCTTAAGCAAAACTCACCACATATGTTGTTCATAGGCGAAACAAAATATCACCTAAATTCGAACTACATAAAATCAGAACTTAGTAAAATAGGATTCACCCAATTATCTACAGGTCATGCTGCTAGGGGAGGAGTTGGGGTAATAATAAATAATCTTCTGGCTCCAACCTCCTTCAGAATAATTTATCTAGATCAGAACCTAATTGCCATGGAGTTTACCTTCTCCTTGAATACTTTCAATGTGATTTATGTATACAGCCCCAATGTTCATGCAACACTGCTGAAAATAGTCCACACAATTAACCTAATTACTAATAATAACAATGCACCTACCATTCTGCTCGGTGACTTTAACATCTCTTATGAGTCCTTCACAAAGAAATATTTACCCCTACAACAAAGTATTTTTCAATGGGAGGGGTTTCTTTCCACCTGATGCATTTTCATTCTATACAAAAAACAGTCACACCCTCATTGATCTAATGTTCTACTCGGCCGAATTGCACTATGGGATAGAGGCTAGACTGCAACCAACAGCCTTTTCAAATCATTTTGCAATTATGGCATCCCTAGAGCTGAACAACTTTCAACAAATTAAAGTCAACCAGAGTCTCAGAATGTTCACTAAAACCAATGCCACTGAGGTATTTTTATCAGAGGCCTACATTCTTTTCCACAACGTGAACCTCATTTACCTACACCCAGTCGAGGCCTGGACTACATTTATAGGCATTATTCAGTCGCTGATTACTCAATACACCTTCAAGCTTAAGGGAACAACCACACTGATGCATGAATTGGACAGCCTGAATTGGAAAATTAAAAACTTTGATGGTCAGGATCACAATATTGACTACTTACTTGATCTAAAAGCTTCATACAGATTGAAACAGTCAGCAGTAGCAGAGATGATAGCTACAAAAAATGCAAAGAATTATCTGCCAGGTCAACATTGCTGGACCCAGGGCTATCTCAGGTGGGTTCTGGGGGCCAGAAAAAAACAGGAAGTTCCTACTTCATTGCTCATCAGTGGTGGCAGCCTTACTGGTGCGAATATGATTTTACACATAGAGAGCCACTTTCAAAACCTGCTATTAGGTCACCGCACAAACCCTGCCTTGGAGTGGATGGGCACAACCGGAGAGGCAGATCATGGCATTACACTCCAGGTCATCACCAGAAGGTTGCAGGGTTTCCCTGACAGTGTTCATCCTGGGATTTATGCCATCCCGAAGTTTGTGTTCACTCACTTAAATTTTTTTACTGCGAGGATTATATTAAACATGTTAAACTACCTCACCATTGAAAGGAGAGTAATTCCTAACCTATATCCAATTGCCATGGTCCCATTCATTAAAAAGAACCGGATCCTACCTCTCTTAGCAGTATCAGGCCGACATCCATGACACCAATTTTGTTCAAAGTCATGGAGAGTATAATAAAAGAAAAAATTCAGGATGCCATTCTACAGGATATATAGGCCTCTCAATATGCAAGGAAGGGATCATCAGCACTGACTGCAATTGGTGAAGTGAAAATTATGCTTGATCACATTAGATCTAACAGAAAATCCAGGCCTGTGGCAGTTCAGCTGGATGTGTCTAATGCTTTTGATACAGTAGATGCCAACATTCTTCTTGAATTGCTATCTCAGTTGGACATATTAAAACAGATAATTCAGATATTGAACAATCTCCTGAATAATAGGCATATTCATATTTCCATAAATGGACATTACTCAGATGGATTTTCCCTTTCAAGATCCATACCACAAGGATCACCATTGAGTGGTCTATTGTTCATAAAGTACATTGACCCTCTGATTAAAAAGATAGATCAAATTCCAGGGATATATGTGCCCTGGCTTAAGAAAAACATCAAGGTTTTCGCATACATGGATGGCATACTTGTGATTCTTCCATACTGTAAACATCTGAAGACACTTCATTCCATAATTACCAATTATACTAAAGATTATAAATTATCCATCAATTCTCACAAGTCATCATCCTGGTGCATCAACACTGGTAGGAAAATACTATCCAATTTTTTACCGGAACCTCAGTGTTTTCTGGGGTTTCCTATCTTCATGTCACAGACTGCTATGTCTGTCTGCCTACAAAAATCCATTATAAGCAATGCTACTTAGGTGGTTCAGTCACAGTCAAGGACACACCTGTCCCTACAAGGGAAGATTGCTCTGATTACTATAAAGATTATGGCGAGCATAAATTACTATCTGCCAATAATGACAGTTAGCAAATCATTCGGCTTACAAATTCAGAGGCTCTGTGGTCAGCTCTTATGGAGAGGTTGGACCACTGCAATTAACATCTGCAGACTTCACTTTCACAGGAGACAGAACGGTATGGGTCTCCATTCAATTCAGACAATCAATTTCCAAAAAGGGCATTCACTTTTAGTAAACCTGGGAAAAAATACCCTCTAACAGATATTATAGAGACTGTAATACCTACTGACAGACCTCCCCCCAGTAAACACACATGGCTTGACACCATTATTAAACAACAATCTCTATACATTGGGTACTCAACAACAGAGTTTAATGATAAAATCAACATCTGGCAGGCACATTGCCTGCTGAATCCTGAAAATACAGTTATTTATGCTCACCTAGGGTGCAGCAATCATAAAATCACCACAATATTTAAATATCTGCTACTGGAGCTCAAACTTTTGGATTATCTGATCAAGGTGAATATGGGTTCCATGCCAACTAATACATTCTTATACTATAAGCGGTTCCTAAATAAAATAGACCCAATTTGTCATGCCTGCTCTAGAGGAGAGGAGACCTTTAATCATCTGTTAAATATATGTCCAGGCTATAACAGTATTCGAAGTGTCATCTCTCAACACTGCATTATAGCAGTGGATAAAATCCTGGACATCAGGGGTTGTCTCTTCTCAGGAGACATTACAGTTATTGGGTTATCTATCTTCCTGACATATGCTTTTTGGTACACAAGGTGCAGGACAAAGTTCACACAACCAACACCGGACCCCAGTGCTATATTTTGCGATAGGCTCAAAGCTCTTCAAAACAAGGACAATATACTATCCTCTAGATTTTTGTTTAATACATGGAGCCTACTAGTCTGGCCCACAGACTCTACATGAATTTTGGACCTGATATATCCACATTGTAGTGTATTGTGGAAGAAGTAGTCTATGTTGCAACATGTTGGATTCTACTAGAGAGGCATTGATTTCACACTACATGTATTCCAGCTGATAAGTTAGCATTATTGGGTCAACCTCAAAAGGGGTGGTCAATACCAACAAAATAGTACGTATTTAATAATATATCAACCTGCTAGTGCAGAGAATGGTTCTGGCATACATCTACCAGACCAATGTCAGCAATGGATGAGCCAACATTAACTAAGTGTATTTATTATTCATCTGTACAATTTTATTATGTCAATAAATACATTTTTAAATATAATACTTCAAAACTACAAAGGAAAATACATTTAATTAATAGAAGTATTTATTTTCTTGGTAAGATGGTTTAATATTATTCTTAGTTTAAATCCCCTTATTTTAATTTATTTAAGATATTTTAGAGTAACAATCAAAATCCTAATTTGTTCAGTAATTAGAATACTAATCTATATTGTTGTTATAAAATTTTTAGTAATAAATGAGTGATATTCAGCAAAAGGCAGAATAAAAGATACTTTAGTAATCATTTACTAAAAGTGTAAGGTCATATTTATTTTGTTTTATTTTTGTATAAGTCTATCAGAAATCACTGATAGCTAAAGAGCCATTTCTTTATAGTAAACAATAGGGACTTATTTAGTTCATTTAATGTTTCAAATAAAATGTTTACTAATCTATCAAAATGCTCTGATGAAAATATATAGTAGATGTAAAAGTTAATGAATCATGTTGTACTATATCTTCTTGTATAACCTGTACTCAATAATATTAAATCCCTTTGGAATTTGTGTTAATAACAATAAAGAAAAGTAGATGTTGATTTAAATATTTTCTATTTGATTAATAAATATTTTGTTATCTAAATTTGTATTTGGAGTTTCTTCTATAACATTCATTCGTGTTTCACACTTCCACACATGCTTATACATTTATTTTATTTAATGTAACATAATTGTATTTTATTTAATTATAATAAATCTCAAGATATGATTATGTTGATTTCCTTGATTCAAGCACTATATAAGATGCCAATTACCTACTGATCATTTTTAAAAGGGTTTTGTTATTTAATTTTTGTTTAGATGATGAATTGAAATCAAAATGTGCCTGATTTCTTTCATTATCTAACTGCAAGTATCTAATTAGGGTATTGTTTGGTTTATAATATTATTTTCATAGTGTTAAATAATAATTTGAGGTATAGAAATGTTAGATCAAGCCATACCATAAGTTAATTCCTTGAGATCTTCAATATATAATTTAGGTTAGATAATAAATTCATTTAGCCAGATTAGATTAGTGAGTAGTTAAAATTTTGCAGTGATAAGTTTAGTTTGAGTTTAGATCTAGTGAATTATACATTACAATTTCTAAAATATTATTTTTTGTTTTATTTTAGTTATTAGTTTAATTGTATAATATGGTAGAGGTTGTTCAATGCATATGGATGATGGGAGGAGGTGAAGTAGAGAGTATTATTAGTTAATTTTAGCTGGTAGAATTTTACCAATTTAGTTTTGTCTACCATAGAACTTAATAGATGTTTATTCCTATTAGTAATAATATTTTCTCTCACATCTAATGTACATTGTACACCTCATACTCCTCTGTATCCCTCAACTGAGTTAGTTTTAGGTGAAAGCTTTAATTAAGAGCCTCATGAATAGATTTAGGTAAAGCTAAATAAATATTTTATTCTATGATCCATAGAATTGGTGCCCCTGGGTAATTGTTAGTGTTGGTGATAGGTGTGAGGGGTTACAAATATATATATATATATATATATATATATATATATATATATATATATATATATATATATATATATATATATATATATATATATATATATATATATATAGTGTTTTTCTTTTAGTAAAAGATCCCTACGATTTACATATAATCAAGACCCAGTCTACTACCCATCAATATAATTTTTTAGTAGGTTACTCTTCTTATTGCCAGTGTTGAATCCATTATAATATACACATATGCACTCACATGTATTAATATACCAATTACAATTTATAACAAATGACATTACATTTTTAGTTTAGTTTTTGATATATTGCAAGATTTTAAGGTATTTGCAAATATTCAAAATTAGAATGGTTTATTTATAATATAGAGTATTTATCAAATCTTTAATTTCATTTTTAATTTCTATTAAAAATTTTTTATTCCTGTGACCATATTTAATGCTAAAATGAATTGAATGTGATTTCCCTTGTTCACAGTTAACCAGGGTTCATGCGATTTTAAAACTACATCCGTTAATGATAGATAGGATATTTATTTTATAGATTTTATTATCATAATTTACTGATGGTCAGTACACTCATAGTACCAGATGCTCTAAATATTGATGATGATTATCATTCATATAATAATACCAAACTTTTAGCATGTATTATTACATGAGATCTATCAATTAAGTTTGCAAACATTCCACTGCATAGTTACATTGGCAGCACTGCACAAACAATTGAATATGAGTTTCATAATTTTAATATATCAGATGACTCACATTAGTATTCACGCTAACATGTGCTAGTGTCTTGCTGAATGGTATTCATTATTGTTGTTGCTTGTTTTTGTGTGATATTGTCAGAATATTGGAGCTTGAATTAAAAAGCATAAATAAGTGTTAATTTTTTTGGGGAGATAAAATTGGCAAAAGTGGAAATGAAATCAAAGACATATTAATCCAAGTTTTTTGGGGATAATGTCATGAAGAAAATGGTTTCATTCAAACAGATTAAATGTTTTCTGATGGGAAATAATCATAATTGATTAACATAAGTCAAAACAGCCAGTAACAAACAGAACTGATGAAAACATTGCAAAAAATTGTGCATCAAAATCATAAGATGATTTGAGAAGCACAGATGACCAAGTAAACAGTGTAAAAACAAAAAAATTTTAACTGAAAATTTTTGAACTGTTTGTGATGGTATTTTTTACCAGTAAACAAAAAACAGGATTGGAACATCCTCCCTACTCATCTGACCTGATCTCCAATAGCTTTATCCTTAATCCAAATAGAAAAAAAATATGGCATTTATGATATCAAAAGTAATACAATGATGACTCTGGTGAACATTTCAGAAAAAGAGTTTCAAAATTGCTTTGAAATATGGACTAAGCACTAGGAATGGTTGATACTTTCCTAAAAAGAATACATCAAGTGACTATAATGATATTCAGCAATATATGTAATATTTTTAGGATGAGTCTGTGAAACTAATTGTCAGATCTTATAGATATTGATTATTATTCTTTTACAATATTATACCCCAAAATTGGCATTGGCTTTATGATAAACAGTCCAAGATTTTATGCTTTTTAAATCCACCTCACAAATCTTGCCTATCAAATATTGATTGTTGCTTTTGATTAACTTGCTGCTGTTACTCCGTTTCACTATTTGTTACTTGATTGAATTTTGATACTAATTTTTTGCTCATTTATATATTCATATGCATTTGATGTTGCTTATTTCCATATCACCCCATTCCATACCCTTCATTTTGCATCATTAAAATACACGCTCTTTTAAAATTCTTTTAAAACAGTTGAATTTCTTAACCTATACAAAGGCTAACATTTTCAAATATTAATAAAAATATATTTTTAAGTAATTTTATTTAAATTAGAATCTGTTTATTTTGATAAAGTTTTAAAATTGATGTTTAATATATTTATACCAAATAGAATTCATTTAAATTTTGTACCTTTGTTATAAATCATTGACATTGCAATGACAATAAAATACTTTAGGGTTTGTAGTTTTTTACTGTTAAGGGATTGATAGATAAATTTTCACATCCAGTCCAATAAGTTTTTTTGTAATGCATGTGAGAGGGTGCTGTATATATTGGAATAAAGAAAAATCTTAATTTCTCTTGTATAAAAAAGTTTCTTTTTTAAAATTGTGTATGAATTATTACCTTCAAATTAAACAACACTTTATTGTAAATGATTTCTAATACAATTAATTTCATTTTCAATATTATGCTGATGTTTAGATTAATTTCTAAAAATATCTGAATGCTAAAAGTACTTTTAATAAATTCTTTTATTTACTGTTGACCAAAAAGCTCAAAATAATTGTTTTTCGACCACAATTAGAGTTTTTATATGTAACTTGAAATAAAAGTGTGGGAGTCCAGAAATTAATTAATTTAATCCCTGCTTTTTATAACCAGGCATAGAATTAATTAATTTCAGCACCCCATACTAAAAGTCTAAATTGTAATTGAAGAAACAATTGTTTTCAGGCTCTTTAGTCAACAGTAAATAAAAGCATTTATTATAAATATTATATATATATATATATATATATATATATATATATATATATATATATATATATATATATATATATATATATATATATATATATATATATATATATATATATATATATATATATATATATGTATAATTTTAATTTTTTTCTACTTGTCTCATATTGATTATATTATATAATTAGTGAAGAAATTAACTAAATCCTTTAATCATAATTAATTAATCTTCTTTTCCCCCACATGGTTAAAAATTACTATACAGAATGAAATAATAAATAATATTTTGGAGTAACAAACTGGAAAAAAAATTTGTGATCCTGCTCTTTTCATGCTTCACTCTTTTGCAAATGATTTGCTAAGAAATGTTTTAAACTTTTGGGAAATTGTACTCATTGCTAGTCAGTGAAGAAATGGAGAGATCCATCTCTGAATATATCAAAACAGATCTAGAATTTTTTAACAGCCTCATTGGTCTATGGTTAGTTGTTTGTACTTTCAGATAAATAATTGTAAATAATTTTTTTAATAATCAAATTATATCTTTATAATAATATTTATTATTAATGGTCTCAATAATGCAAATTCCTATTGGAGAGTTTGTTATTGATAATAGTCACTAATTTTCCATTATATATTCAACATGTAGGAAAGTTATTTTTAGTCAGCAGGAAGATCATGTAAAAATAACCACATTGTTGGGATTTATTGGGTAAAAGTCATAAAAATTGCAAATCATTTATATAAACCAGCAGAACTGGAAATCTTTTCCTATAATTAAGTGGTAGAAAATTATCTGCACATGTTTGCCCTCCTCCCTCTAAACATATTGTAAGATTGTATTTTAGAAATCAGCATCAGGTAAAAGAAGAGAGTTTTAAAGAATATGATATAGCTCTGAGAGTTTTAGAAAAGAATTGTTTCTACAGTGAATTTTTGAAAGATGCCCTTTAGAACAATTGCTTTGGGGTATGTCAAAAATAGATATGAACTTAACTTATAAAAAGGCCATTAGAAGAGATAATGCCATAAATTCCTGCTCAATCAGGCCAAAAAGTATTTAGTTGGCCATTCTATCTTTTCCAAAGACTTTATCATGTGGTTGAAGTGTTAGTATTCATTCATTTTATATTTAAAATCCAAAGTGCATGTGAAATAGTTTAATGATGTTTAAATATTATGGGAACTCTATTGTAAATCAGTTTTTTATCATTCAAAAAGTGAACAAAAAATAAAACAAACAAATCAATGTAGTGAAAATGATGATAAAGAGCCATCTAAACATCAATATATTGAAAACCTAAAACAGAGAGAAAAAGCTAGTCATTCTTAAAAATGTAAATTGCAGTGAAACATAACTACTTAAAACTGCCAGTGTTAACTAAAGGCAAATATTTTAGTGTGAAGATTGGCAGTGGTTCAGACATCACACTAATATCTTAAAGATTGGAAGGTTGCAATTTCTAATAGATCTTATTGAAAAGACTAACCTGAGATCCAAAGACATAAACAGTAATACAGCAGAAATTATAGGAATTGTCAAATGCAAAAAGCCATATATTACCCTTGTATATAGTTTCTTGAAAGATTAAACCTGTTAATAAGCAGAATCAGTTTCAACCACTTGAAATATATGATAATGTCATAAAAAATTTACCATTGAAAAAAAAAATCCAGCCAAGTCTATTTTAAACAAAACTGGGAGAGATAAAAACAACACCTATTCAATTGGAGCTTAGAGAAAACTCAGCTTCAATCATATATAAATCATGAAAATGCTATTTGTGCAGAGAGCAATAGTAGAAGATCTTAATGATTTAATTTAGAAAAGTATGTTGAGTCTGACTAAAATTTTGAAGTGGGTTATTCCTAGAGTAATAATAAGCAAATCAGGTGGTAAGGTACAGATTTTCAGAGATTACCAGATAAGAATTAACAAAACGTGTAAAAGTGCATACTCAATACCTAATGCAAAAGATATCATTATAGAAATTATCACATTTTGCCAAATTTAATCTTCACATTGCATTTTGCTTGTGAATAAAGATAACTCTAATTTGTTCATATTGATTAATTACAACTGTCTATTATTTGGAATCAATGTGGCTCTGTCAATTGTTTTACAATTTCCAATTCTGGTATTAAAATCTCCCATGATAATTTCAAAGGATTATTTAGTGCAATCAAAAGTGGTTTATACATCTATATAACTATCCTCTACTTTTTTATTGTGAACTTGTTGGGAAATTTAAATTATTTTTATTTAATAACTTCCACTAAATTGAATATCTATATTTACCACTCTGTCTGATATAATACCAATTTCCACAATGTTGTCTCTCTCTCTTTTTATTTATGATAAATCCCATTTCATTTATATTTTCTGTATTTGTATCTTTTATTTAAATTTTCCACTCTATCTGATATAACAACAATCTCCACAATATTCTTTTTCTTTTTATTTATATTTGTGTCTTTAATAGTAAAGTATATGTTCACATTTCAAATCAACTTACTTTCTCTTCACCTTTTCTTTTAACTTCACAAAATGCAACAATATTCCCTTTAATAATATGAATACACAACTCATGGGAACCTTTCAAGACCATTGCATTCTCACATAATTGCAAGAAGCAGATACTACTAATGTGGATACTTTTATTTATATTGAGAATAAATCCTTGGACGCCATCCAGTTAAAAACTGGAACATCAACTAAAGGTTTGGAAATGCCTTGAGCACTTGATTCCATGATTATCACAAAGAGCAAAAAACTGACATGACTCAAGCTAGCAGACAATGCATTTTAATTGTACATATATAATTGACACAATTTTATCTTAATTAATATTGTATGGTAAGGTATGGAGAGAGAGAATTAAACCAAATTAACAACTTAAAACAACATATTTATTTTCAAAAAACATATCACAATAATCAAAATAAAATTAAATTACACAAATTATAGTTATTTAGTATAAATCAATTCATTTCTAAATAGAGGGTGAGTTCAAGTTCTTTTAGTTTTATATAAGTTTTTAAAGAGAATAAGATCTATCTAGAATATAAATTATCATATATATTTATCTAGACTTTGTTATAGCTTTTCTGGAGTGCACTCCTATCTTTTGGAAAGTTGATTGAGTTTGTGGCTGACATTTCTGGCATTTTTTAACAGCCAGACACTTCTTTTTGGGACAACATACATCTTGGGCAGCCTTCTTCAGCAGTAAACTTCTACATTAATGAATATGTATCTCAGCAATGGTCATCATTGATATTTATTACATTTCAGGTGGCCAAATGTGAAATAACTGCATGTTTAACACTTAATGAACACCCCCTTTTAAGCATAGCAATGCATGGTAATGTTAAGATGTCTGCATAAATAACTATGCATATCTAATGGATGAAGTGGTTGTTTCAAATGAAGGAATCAGTGAGATTAATATTGCTAGTTGATAGTATAATGAGTAATAGCACACTACTTTTAATATCAGCAAACTGAAATGACAGCAGACAACAATGACAACAAACTTTTATTAGTACAACTCAGCAGACTGAATACAATAGAAATTTTGTAATTTTGATATCGTTGACAAATTCATTGTCTGAGATCACCCATGTTATTAATTTCCAATTCTTTTTGTAATCCTATTTTTTTTTTAATTACAACATTAATTATAATATTATCTAATAAGTTGGAAAATTACTGATTTCCAGTAAAATCTGATCTCTTGTTTAGACAATTTATAAAATTATTGTGAACTTTGATTAAATTGTAATTTTCTCTAATTAAATAGTTTTCAGTAATAAATTTGTACAATCATTTACATTAATAAATTGAAAGTATGCTAGCCTTTCTCACATGTGCAATTATAACAGAGAAAGCCAATCAGATTTTAAACAGATATCTAATAAATAATCAAGCTTAGACACGAGACAGAGATTTTGATAGAAAAGGTTGATACCACCTTTTCTAAACTTAACTTTTATATATATAAGCCAGTCTTAAGAATCTTAGCTTGAAAGCTTTAAATATATAAACAAATACAATTATCATTCATTGTGTTATAAATATTGCGCATGTGAGAAAGGCTAGCATACTTTCAATTTATTATCAATTTTCAACATGCAATTTAGATAAATATTGTTTACAAATGTTGCTGCTATGAAAATCGTGGTATAGTAAATCTGAGATTTCATGCCATAATATATTATATTTATAACACAATGAATGATAATTGTATTTGTTTATATATTTAAAGCTTTCAAGCTAAGATGCTTAAGACTGGCTTATATATATAAAAGTTAAGTTTAGAAAAGGTGGTATCAACCTTTTCTATCAAAATCTCTGTCTCGTGTCTAAGCTTGATTATTTATTAGATATCTGTTTAAAATCTGATTGGCTTTCTCTGTTATAATTGCACATGTGAGAAAGGCTAGCATACTTTCAATTTATTATCAATTTTCAACATGCGATTTAGATAAATATTGTTTACAAACGTTGCTGCTATGAAAATTGCGGTATAGTAAATCTGAGATTTCATGCCGTAATATATTATATTTATAACACAATGAATGATAATTGTATTTGTTTATATATTTAAAGCTTTCAAGCTAAGATGCTTAAGACTGGCTTATATATATAAAAGTTAAGTTTAGAAAAGGTGGTATCAACCTTTTCTATCAAAATCTCTGTCTCGTGTCTAAGCTTGATTATTTATTAGATATCTGTTTAAAATCTGATTGGCTTTCTCTGTTATAATTGCACATGTGAGAAAGGCTAGCATACTTTCAATTTATTATCAATTTTCAACATGCGATTTAGATAAATATTGTTTACAATCATTTACATTGTTTTTTAAAGTTATAATTTAGTTTCTTTTGTCTTCATTTCCATTGTAACATTTTTGTTTTTTTTCCTTCAGTTAAATATAGGTAAGCTATCTTTTAAAAAAATTTTCTAAATTCCATTATGCTTTAATTATATTTTTTTTTTTGCTAAAATATTTTTACTTTATTTATTAATTTGAGATTAGAATACCTTTTGTTTATTTCCTAATAGATTTTTATTTATTTGAAAAATATCTTTACTTTTATTTATTAAGACTAGCACTCCTTTTTCATTTATTATAAAAAAATATACACTTTTTTTTTTAATATTATTTTAAAAGTTTTATGTTACATATATTTACATATGTGATGCAATATAAACAATGGCATTAAACATTTCATAAATGTATTCAGTATGATATTGTAGTACAATTCTATTCTTGTAGTTCTATTTACTATCAATTTAAATTTCTACTATATGTAGATGTTTAATTGTGACAGTTGACATATTTAATCCTATCTGAGAAATTTATTGGCAATCCAGGCTTATGTAGACCCTTTATTTTATCTCTCTTCTTACTCCTAATAATAGTTTTGCTAAGTCAGTTTATTAAAAAAAAAAGTATGTTAAAGTTTTTCACTTGTGATTGGATAACTCTGTGACAAAGTAATTAATGAAAGGGTCATTAATACACATAGTATAGATATTAATTGGTATACAATAGTAAAATTTATTTATAAACTTAGTGATTTCACTTTCAGTATATATATATATATATATATATATATATATATATATATATATATATAGAGAGAGAGAGAGAGATCAGAACCTTTTATTACTGGATCATAGAAATGTCTTATTGAAAAGAACTGATTTATGAAATTTCGAAAAACTGTAGAATTTTTCTATATATATATATATATTTCTGTTGTTAATATTAGAATTAAAATATTCCAAATATTATGCTAATTAAGAACTGTCTATTTATATATTGATAATACAAATGCATATTTATAGCTTTTCCTGTGAAAATCTCCCTTTTAATATGCATATATGTGGACATATTTTTAGTATAAAAAATAAATTCATATCAAATTATTTACTTACCTTCTGTTACCTACTTTCAATACATTGGTGTTATATCAGAAAAATAATTGTTTAACAAGAAGCTTTAGACTGGATAAGCAAAAAAAAATGCTGTTTATTGAAAATACATGATCTATAAATAGAAAATTATATAAAATTAAAGATTATTTTACAAGTTTGCAATAATTTTACAGCAACATCTTTTAATCTCTTTATATATATATATCACTAGATGGAGCTTTACCAATAGCTCCTAAAAAGCTTTTGTTTACATAAAATGCAAGCTTAAAGCAAGTTACAAAATTTATAACTTGTTTTGATTATCATAAATGTACCTTTGAAGGTTTTTGCAATGATATATATTGCAGAGGCTTTTACTATATGTTGAAATAGAACAGATTTCAAACTCATATAGCTATCTAGTTTGTTAGGCTGGGTTTGAAGACATTACGTGTCTGATAAATTCATGCTTTCATACTGATAGAAACGTGTTTGATAAATGCTGACTTCAGAGTTGGGGATTTAGATCTAGTTTCTAATCTCCCAGCCCTTCACTGATGTGAGCCATAAGCTCAAAACCAGCTGGTCTGGAGATAGGTGACAACGATAGAGATTTTGAATTCTATCTCTCTTGGCGTTTATGTAAACAAAAGCTTGTTAGGAGATATTGGTAAAGCTTCATCTAGTAATCATAAAATGCAAGCTTAAAGCAAGTTACGAAATTTATAACTTTTGATTATATATATATATATCTACACAAAGATTAAATATGTTAAATGAAATTAAATAAATCGAGTATACTTTCATCTGGTGTGTGTCATAAATATACTAGGTTTATTTAATTTTATTTAAGATATTTATTCTGTTATAGTATTTTCATATTATTAGTATGACAGAGTACCAATATATATATATATATATATATTCACTAGAATAAAAACTACAAAATTTTTAAAAAATGCCTGTATAAAATTAAAGATTAAAATTCTTTGCTATAGCTAGCTATACCGAAGCTAGCTATAGCAAAGAATTTTAATCTTTAATTTTATACAGGCATTTTTTAAAAATTTTGTAGTTTTTATTCTAGTGAATATTGTTATTATACTTATATTATTTGATTTTACATATATATATATATATATATATATATATATATATATATATATATATATATATATATATATATATATATATATATATATATATATATATATATATATATAAGAGCAGTTTATTCATCTCATTCTAGAATCACCTGCATAAGCTTGTGTCATATGACATTGCTATTGAAAATACATTAACAATGTGAGATAAAATTACCTTCTAAACTTTAACTTTATGATTATCTTTTCAGTATTTTTTTTATAGAATCATCCAATCTTTATGAAAATGTGTTGCTTTTTTCAAATATAACTCCAGTTATAAAATTTACACTGAATATACTTTTGATTTGGTTGGAATAGTGACAAAATAGTTACTGATTTTCTAGTGAATAATACATCTATCTGCTAGTATATACTGAAACGGTTGTCTTCAAATCCCTCACCGTTTCACCAACCATCCTAATAACCCACTCGTCTGTGCTAAGTTCAAACCTGTTTAATAAGTCTAAATTAAAATTTGTAAGCTAACAATTGCAATCATGGCTATATAAACAGCATTATATACGCACATACGAAAGAACGCTATAATTGAATAGTATTGCCAGAGTTATAGCGTATAATTTTATCGCGTAATATTTTTAAACTATTTTTAGTACAATAATAATGTAGCGTCAATTTATTAATTTATTACTTAAATTCGTATGTGGGAATATAATCCACCTATATTGAATATATATATAGCATAGTGGCATGATTAAAATATTTATTAAATTTTAAGTTTCATTTTTATTATAAACCAATTTAATGTAAAAACACATTGAAAGGGTGATTGATTGCAAATGCGCTGACAAGCTTCTTTTTAAAAAGAAAAAAAAGATTTTTTTTTTCTAAAAATAAAAGTATTTTCAGAGAATTAAAAGTTTAGTAAAGTTTTTGCTGTAAACAATTGTATCAGTATATGCCACACCTGCCTTAGGTTTCTAAAAAGAAAAGCCAATTTTAAAATAATCTAGCTAATTGATTCTAAATTATTTTGGAGACCTCACTAATTAAAAATATGTTTACAGCAGGGATTTTACACATAAATTATAAAATCAGAACAAAATTCCTGACTAATTAAAATAAAATCTAATATCGGATTAAACTGATTAAAATTCGATTTAATTAAAATTTGATAATCAGAGAAAAGTTATAACACCTAAAAGGAATGTCAGCATGTTTGAAATCAACCACTAATTTCATAAGCAAATTAAAAATTTTGTAATCTTGATGGAGACGAAATTCCAAGGTGTGTGGGCTGATAAGGGATCATTTTTTAAAAAAGGCCATGTAAAGTGGAGGAGCCATCTTAGATCTTTACTTTTTTGAAACCTTGACAGCTTTGAATCTTTGAAATCTTTACAGCTTGAATGCTATATCTGTGAAGTTTTGCCTTCTTTGATCATCGTTAAGCTTTTGAATCCAGCGTGTATCCTGAACCAAAAGCAACCGTGAACATTTTGACATCCAGTTAAGACAATAATTTTTATATCTGTGCGAGAGAAAATGTCGGGCTAAAACAGGCAGCCTTGGCTAAGCTCCAGAGTGAAGGCGATGGGCCTTTACTTCCATCCAAAAACCGCCATCACCAGTATGCCGCCATAACAGCTCCGCTCTAACCGTGGGAAGATGATGCCGCAAGCCGCCACAAAGACTCCCGTAACTCCAGCTCAAGTACTACAAGATGACTGGTAACGTCACCATTTCTAACTGCAGTTCAATATATTAATTTTTCTTTAAGTCTAGACTTATAAAATTTATTTTAATTCTAAAATCTTGAATTCAAGTAAATTGCTAAATGTAAAATTTTATTCTTAAATTTAATTTTTTTTTTTTATATAATTCTGACCTACTTTCTAATGTTTCCTAACTAAATGATTTTAATAATTTTATTTTCAATTTTCTCACTGCAGTTGTGACTATGGTTTCTTTATTTCTTTTTTATTTTTTTAAAATATAAATTATATGCTAATGCCTCGAAACAGTGGGCATTCAATATTAATAATAAAGAGAAGAGAGAATGACCCCTCTTCATTTAATAATTATTTATCGTAGCTTAATGCACGCTGTTTCGAAACCCTCTTAAATAACTGTCAAGAATTGGCTATGTGCTGATTATTATTTTGACCTTGATTATTTAATTATTTGTTGGCAATTTTAAAATGGGAATCTTGTTTTAACCCAAAGTAAATTTCAATTTAATTTTCACTAAGCAATATCCAAGCCTTGAATAAGTATATTTGTTATTTATTTCATTTTGTAAAAGCCCTCCAAATACATTTTTTCCCCTTTTTTTTTTATTAATCGCGTAATCAAATGTGGTATTTGAGATTGAAACTAGAAAGCAAAGAATATTTAAAAGTGCGCCCACGTATAGCATATGATTATTAAAATGCTATATTAGAGTTGGCGCTAATGATTCCACTGATTAGCTATTGTTCTCGTGGCTAAATATTAAATTATTTCAACTCTTTTGCTTGGCGGATGTGATAATTTTATTATACATTTAAACTTTCTCGTTATGTTGCATTTTTCTTTAAGATGGGACTCGGAATGGCCATCCCTCTTACACTCCTTGGGTCGCACACGAATAAGACCTGACGTCAAATTCCAGGCAATAGTGTTAGCTACCCCAACCCTCTTTAGCAGCATGGCGATCGGTCATAGGGCTCCGGTGTTGATCACAAAACCCTAAATATTAATTCATCCGCAGAGCAACATTTATTATAACTGTTTACCAGCGCTATAGCGCATTGGTTCTTTTGGTTGCCAACTTTTCCTCCCTTAAATTAAGTTTCAGCCATTGTCTGACATATTCAAGAGCTAGTTTCAGTCTCATGTACAATAGTTTGAAATAATAATATTATAGATAAATTTGACTTTAAATGTTTCACATATATGTGAAAACAAGGCTTCGTCTGATTACTTAGCTGAAAACCATGAAATAAGAGGGATTAGCATAATCTGCCCCATAGCTACAATGCAGTGACTGATCAATAAGATAATAAAGCAAATGATGAAAACAATATTTAACTTCATCAAATAGCATAACAAATGTAAAATAAGTTTAATTGTAATGAGAGAATGTTAAAGCGCTCTCCAAAAATGTTAGATGCTACGCGCATTTTAATTGTAAAATGCAAGAATAATATATATAAAAATCGTCAAATTTAATCTGCAAAAATAAACATACAATTTAATAAATTACTCTGCTCTCGATCTTATTTTATTTCAATCCAATTCAAAATTCTTTATATTATATATGTGATTTCCTATGCATTAATTAGTTTTAAAGATATATGGTTGATATATTCCATTTTTTTTTGTTATGAGTCTCATTGCTTCTTCCTGGCCTGTCGGCTCGCGGTTGAAATAATATCTATATGTATCTTCAAGGTGGTCATCCGTAGGGTCGTGAGTCTTGGAGCACAGGTGAAGGAGTTGAAGTGTGGTCAGTCTCGAGATCTAACCATCTCCTACTGGTCGGCTTGGTATCTTTGCTTGGACTCTGGATTCTGTTGCGCGAATGTGCTAGCTTGACCGGTACAATACCTGAAATTGGAAAATACTAGATAAAAGTTTCAATTTAATTTTTTTTATAGATTTTTTTTTTTAGACAGAAAATCCTCAGCCAAACCAAAAATCTTTACAGTTATTGTTAGTAAGTAGAGATTTACATATTATTAGCTAGAAAAGAAAACCCAAATAAAAAAATACTAAAATCTCAGCAACACACATTTGATAATCCTGATGAGTAAAGTCTTTTTTCATTGTACCTTTATGGAGGTTTGCGAAAAAGCCTGTATCCAGAGACAGTTAAATAATAAAAATAAAAAATCGCTTAGTTGGATTGTTTTTCTAAGTAGATTATTATTTTTTTATATTTTCTGTAGGGATAAAATGAAAGACTTAGAGCTTAATTTAATGGATTGATTTCTGACTCAAAAAGTAAAAAAAAATCTCAATTCAGTTTACTTGCATTGTTTGCTATACAAACTTCATAGAGCTCAGCAAGCAGAAATTATATTTTTAGTTTTGTTTAGTTTTTTTTTTTTTGTTTTTTTTTTTTTTAAAAAAAAAAAAACAACAACAAATAAAACTCAAAATTTAAATTAAATTTAAAAGTTTTTAGGAGTATGTATGAAGATTGTTTCTTAAAAAAAAAATTAAAAATTTTCCAAAACAATATTAAAACTTCATGGAAAGTTGACTAGTATAGAATCTTTCTAAAATGCAATATTAAGAGGAAGAGTGTGACAGAAAGCTAATTTTTGTCTACACACTGCAGAATTCAAACCCCAGACATGAAATTCAACACTCTAAGAGAGGTTGCCTCCCAGAAACCCGAGTTTAAATCCAAGTCTATGCTCACAGTGCCACTTATGTGACAACATATCTGATGCTACTGATAGTTTCTTGCTGGTGCCAGGGATCAGGGAGAAGCAAGAGACTATATTAAAAGTATATTCTTAGGTTTGCTAATTAGATTTATAAATGGTATAAAATATAACCCTGAGGGTTCAAAATATATGGTAAGTGTAGCATGTAACCTGGGCCGAGTGTGGATCATATATAAATTAATAAATAAAATATGTTAGTAAAAATTCAAGAGTATTTATTGGTTAATAATAGATATTGACACTGACTGCATAATCCAGACAGTGACATGGTGAATACTTAATATGATATGTATGTTAGCATTCCTATATTTCTTAGGTTAAATATAAAATATTACAGTTGTGTCTATCAAGCATGGTTGGTTTAAGAACAATAAATTGTGAGGATATGTGATATGGGTATATTAAGTATACTACATCTATATTTAATAAATTTAATACTATTCTATGATTCTTACAAGAATACAATATTGACATCAAGAATCAAGCAGATAAAGTCTCATTGAGCTATATTAGAGAGGAATGGATTAAAATGTACTTGCTTATGGGAATGATACAAATACTAAAGTTAAGAGAATTTGGTGGTGTCAGTGAAAATTAAGCACAAAGGCTGAAGTGTAGTGCATTGAAACCATGGCTTTGTAAAAACATTACAGAAAAACAAAATATACGGGATGGTGTCTTGCCATTTGTCCAAAGATAATTGCATCACTCTATATCAACCCAAGCCTGGTCTTCTACCCTGTAACTCTGTGACTAGATAATTGATAGATGAATTCCAGGTGAGATTTTTTAACTCATATTGCTCTGAGAGCCATAGGGAAGAGATGAACGGTCTTTGCCATTTTGATATCCTGAATAAATGAACAAAGCCAAAAGTCTCAACATCCAGTGCATTTGATGACAACATACAATAAGTGATGTAAAAGTGGAATGTACTTTAATTAAACATAAATGCTTAATTCATTCCTAAAACGGTATATTTATACGATCTGCATATTCTCAATTTCACTATGAATTAACTATAAATAAATTTAAAACACATATGGAATGACAAAAGCATGGTGGAGAAATGCATGATTGAAGGCTTCATTAGATAACTAGGTAAACAGGCATTTATATCATAATAACTGTACTAAACGCAACCACTATATTTTACTCAAGTGGAATTATTTCATATAAAATGACATAAATAAATAAATTGTATAAAGAAAACTAGATATCATACGAGTGTGTTTACTTCATATTAAAAAAAATTAATAAAACAACCCTCAAGTAAATGAGTCAATAATACATTCAAATAGAAGATCAAATTCTACAATTAATCCCTGTTAATATGGTGGCTTATTCAGGAAAGAAGAATGGGGGGGGGTGATTCACTCAGTTGATAGTTACTCAGGTACATCATCATAATGAAAAAAATAAGTTAATAAATTTAAATATTAACCCAAGTAAAGTTGAAAAATATAACAGTTTACAAATTAGATTTGTTATAGAATAAGAATATAAACTTAAAACTTAATTTATGAATACAGTTATAATTGAGTATAGCTATAGCTGATGAAGGAACATACAGATTATACTAGAGATCTTGGGTTAATGCATTACCTCATATGGTCATCTGGAGAGTTAATGTGCACCAGGCCTTCTGTTGACTCAGACTGATTGATGAGAGTTCATTCCATAGGGCATTTCAATTTTACTTACCCTGGTATTTTGCATTACAGTGGACAGTGGCAGCATTTTTCTGAGTTTGGCAGCCAATCCTTTAGGTATGATTTAGCAGCAGCAATTCACATTGGGTCATTTTATGGAAAGGGCATCAGATGGTGTAAGGGCTACAGGGTGGCCATTTCCAAGAAAGAAGATAGCCTTCCTGCTGGCTTCTACTCAGACATTCTAACTTCCCTTCACAGAGGATAGGATTTTACAATTTTCTGAACAAAATTAACAGTTCTCCCTGATATTACATTTTTCTCTCTCTCTATTCAACACTCTCCCAAAATATAATCAGCTAAAAACTGTCTCAAAATATAATTAGCTACTGTTTTACTCTCCTCTAAACTCTTTAAAATATGGCAATCAAGAAGATTAAGAGAAGTCAAAAACAAGAGACCAAAAGACTATAATCAAAAGCAAAAAGAGAGCCTTGATTAATAATTTTAGCTCTATATATATCCAGGAGTCCACAATAAAAGTCCATTACCCCAAATATCTAATACTAATTAATATTTTTATCTATCCGAATATCCAAAAGAATACAATGGGATAATATAAGTACATTCACTATTGTTATCTTCCTTTATGATACTCGGATTAAAAGTTTAATTTTGTTTTAAAACTTTTATTAATTTAAAAAAAAATACCAGAGTGAATATCTGTTGGTTTTTTATCTAGATGGCCAATTATTTAAGCCACTATTGCATTTACAGAAATAGAATTAACTAAGCGTTATTATTTTCTTCCCAACCGTCATTTAATTTCATATACAAAATTAGGGCAGATTTCTAAAATATAAATAGCAAAATGATTTACGTTCAAATTTGAAAATTTTAAAGATTTAGATTATTTATTAGTTTAATGTTATTCTAAATTATGTTAGAAAAAACCTAAAGATAAAGAATTTGGTATTTCCCTAGTAATAGATTTAAATAAACTAGAACTTAAGTAAACAACATTCTTGTTAATTTTAGGCTATCAAATATAATATCGCAGTATATGTGAATACAACAGATATACGCCAAATTTAATATGAATAAGTATATACGTGTATATACTTATTAACTTATAAACCGTTATATTAAAATTACCTTTAAATTATTGAACTACTAGCTGGCCATTCATCTACTATATTTATTAACTAATTAAGCTCAGCTTTCAGTACGAGAGCAATACACACACATTATGATACGTTCTGGTTTAAACTAAGATATGTGGGTAGGTAAGAAGTGAGAAAAAATGAAACGAAGATCTGCAAAGCAAATCTTACTGTTTCAGTCTATTATTAAGATCAGAAGTCAATTAGAAAAATAATTATAAATCACCATATACTTTTTATTATTAAATCTTTAAAGGCAATCAACTTAGCAGGAGGCTTTTTGAAGCCCATAATTCTCTATTTAAAAATTTCAGGTGTTTTTAATTTTTGGAAATAAAAAACATAGAAATTAAAAATATTAGGAGTGAGTTTTGATATTGCTCAAACATTTTTAATTTTTTTCCCTTCGAACTAAACACTCTACACAAAATATTGATAATTTCAATAGACCATCTTATTACAGAATGCAAGTTATATTAGGACTGAACCATGTCATATTAATGCTGAATAGTTAATAAAAAAAGTAATCGTTTAAAATATTTGAAAGTTTATCAAAGTGATAAAAATATTTAATAATCCATCACACATTACAACAAATCAAAAAAGTTAATGCTTGTAGCCAAAATAATAATGTTTTTTTAAATATTTAGCACAGCTTATAATTTTGATAACTTAAAGAGTAATAAAACATTTCTTGTATAATATATTTTTACTCATCATAATTGTGGAAGAATGAGACATTTTTATACTGTTTGAATTTTTTCTCCTTTACCTCTGCAATTAATATAAAAGCAGTGAATAATAAATAGACGATAAATAATAGGATAACTATATTTTATGACTGGTTTTTAAAATTGTTTGCAAAGGACAGGACTGTGCTTTCAATCATAAAAATATTTTTATAAAAGAGAATTCCTGTTATAAACCGATTTCTACTTCCAACCATTTTTTAGTTAATTTTGAACTGTAAAATTTTATTTATACAAAGATAAAATGTTACCATCAAATAATATAGATTAAAATGAAAGATAAACAATCTTGAGGTTGTGTTATATATTATTATTTGCAATGACATGTATAAATCAGTCTGAATTAATCATATGCCATCTATGAGTGCTAAGTAATCAATAATGGATGCTGATTAGAATATCATTCAAATTCGCTAACTTAATTTTAGTCTACAAATAGTAATGAATAATAAA